>JAABKJ010011913.1:0-10637 GCA_011634705.1 Andricus grossulariae
CGATAGGACGACGTAGACAAAAGAAGAATGAAAATGATGAAGGTAAGTTTAGATTGACAAAGAGATAATAAGAATATCGACTTTAATAGATGAAGGATAGAATGTGTTAGAGAAGAAGGTATTGTGAAGGATAGACGTGAATTTAGATAAACAAAAATATAGGAAAAGACTGACGTGGATAGGTAAAGAACAGGATAAATTAGAAAAGACGGTATTGAAAAAGTTAGACGTTAGTTTGTATTTTCAATGAAATAGATGAAGATTCACGTGAATAGATAAGGGATGGGATGAGATAGAGAAGAGGGTCTTGAGAAGAATAAACTTGAAATAAGATTGAAAAAAAGAGAAAGAATGACTTTTATACATGTATAAAGCAATTGGATAGGGAAGAGGAGAATAAAAAAAATATACCAAAATTTTTATTGGGTGAGGTAGAAACATAGATAAAGGATAGGATGAGATAGAGAAAAGGGACTTGAAGAGGATAAAGTTTAATTTAGAATAACAAAGAGATAGAAGAAAATTGACTTGGATGGATGAAGGATACGATGAGATAGAGATGATATTGAAAAAGATAGACCCAGATTGAGAAAAACTAAGGTACATAAAGATAGATGTGGATAGACAAAGTATAGGATGAGATAGAGAAGAGCGTATTGGAAAAAGGTCGTTAATTTAGATTTAAAAGGAGATGGATCAAGATAAACGTTGATAGCTGTGGGATAAAATGAGATAGAGAAAAGAAGATTAAAAAAGGAAATGAGATTTGTAAAGATAGACGGGAATACAGATTAACAAAGAGATATAAACAGATAGGCATTGTCAGACGTGCAGTTAGATGAGATAGACAAAAGAGGAATGAAAATAATAAAGGTGTAGACTTGAATTTTGATTGACAAAAAGATAGAATAAGATTTAAATGAATAAATGAGGGATACGATGAGATAGGGTAATAGACATTGGAAAAGATAGACGTGAAACTTGGATTAACAAGAATGTAGAAAAGAAAAGATGTTTATACACGTATGACAGGATGATGTAAAGAAGAGAAGATTGAAAATCATAGACGGGATATATGGAATGTATGGAATATATATGGAATGTATGGAATGATTGGATAGGGAAGAGGAGACTGAGACAGACAGGTCGAAAAAAATAAACGTTGATGAATGTGGCATAGGATAAGATGGGGGAAAGGGGATTAAAAAGATAGACTTGAATTTAGATTATCAAAGAGATAAACAAGGATAGGAGTTGATGAACGTAGTATAGGATGAGGGATAGAGAAGAGGGGATTGAAAAAAGATGCGAGTTTAGATTGACAAAGAGATACAAGTGGATAGACATTGATAGACGTAGGAGAGGATGAGATAAAGAAGAGGGAATTGAAAAAGATAGAATTAAATTGAGATTGACAAAGAGATAGAAGAAGATTCACATGGAGAGATGAAGGATACGATGAGATAGAAATAATATTGAAAAAGATAGACCTAGATTAAAATTGACTAAAATATACATAAAGATTGACGTCAATAGACACATGATGGGATGAGGTTTAGAAGAGTGTATTGGATAAAGTGGACCTTAATTTATATTGACAAAGAGTTAGTGAAGACTGTCGTCGTTAGCTGAAGGATAGGATGAGATAGAGAAGAGTATATTAAAAAGGATAGATGTGAATTTAGACTAACAAAGAGATAGAAAAGGATAGGCGTTGATAAATATAGTATAGGATGAGAGATGGAGTAGAGGGGATTGAAAGAAATAGATGCAAATTTAGATTGACAATGAGATAGAAGTGGATAGACATTGATAAAAGTAGGAAAGGATGAGATAGAGAAGAGAGGATTAAAAAAGATGACTGGATGTTAGATAGATAAAGAGATAGAACAAGATTGACATGGATGAATGAATGATACGATGAGGTAGAGATGAGGGAATTGAAAAGATAGACCTAGATTGAAATTGACAAAGACATACATAAAGATTGACGTGGATGGACAAATGATAGGATGAGATAGGGAAGAGTGTCTTGGTAAAAGGGGAGGTTAATTTAGATTGACAAAGAGATAGTAAGAGACATAAGTCGGTAGATGAAGGATAGGATGAGATAGAGAAGAGAAGATTGAAAAAGATAGACGTGAATTTAGATCAAGAAAGAAATAGAAAAAGATAGACGTGAATGAATGTAGTATGAGATGAGGTGGCTGAAAGGGCATTAAAAAAGATAGACGTGAATTTAGATCACGTAGCAAAGGATGAGATAGTGAAGAGGGGATTCAAAAAGATAGACTGCAATTTAGATTGACAAAGAGATAGAAAAAGATTGACATGGATGGATGAAGGATACGATGAGGTAGAGATGATTATATTAAAAAAGATAGACCTAGATTAGGATTGACTAAGACATACATAAAGATTGACGTGGATTGACAAATGATAGGATGAGATTTAGAAGAGTGTATTGGAAAAAGAGGGCGTTAATTTAGATTGACAAAGAGATGGTAAAAGACTGGAGTCGGTAGATTAACGATAGTACGAGATAGTGAAGAGTATATTGAAAAAGAAAGACATGAATTCAGATCAAGAAAGAGATGGAAAAAATAGATGTTGATGAATGTAGTATAGGATGAGATGGAGGAAAGTGAATTAAAAAAGATGGACGTGAATTTAGATTGACAAAGAAATAGGAAAAGTTAGACTTTGATGAATGTAGTATAGAATGAGATGGAGAAAAAGAGATTGAAAGAGGTAGATGCATTTTAGATTGAAGGAAAGATAGAAGTGGATAGACATTGATAGACCCAGGAGAGGATGAGATAGAGAAGAGGGGATTGAAAAAGATAGACTGGAAGTTAGATTGACTAAGAAATAGAAAAAGATTGGCATTGATGCATGAAGGATAAAATATGATATAGATGAGAATATTAAAAAAGAAAGACCTAGATTGGAATTGACTGAGACAAACATAAAGATTGACGTGGATAGACAAATGATAGGAGGAGATTTAGAAGAGTATATCGGAAAAAGAGGACATTCCTTTGGATTGACAAAGAGTCAGTAAAAGACTGACGTCTATAGATGAAGCATACAATGAGATAGAGATGAGAATACTGAAAAAGATAGACCTAGATTGGCATTGACTAAGACATACTTATGAATTGACGTGGATAGGCGAATGATAGGACGAGATAGACAAGAGTGTATTGGAAGGAGAGGACGTTAGTTGGAATTGACAAAGAGATAGTGAGAGACTGAAGTCGGCAGATGAAGGATAGGATGAGATAGTGAAGAGGAAATTGCAAAAGATGGACGGAAATTTAGATTAACAGAGATAGAAAAAAGGGCCATGAATAGGTGAAGGATAGGATGAGATAGAGAGGATGGGATTAAAAAAGATGGACTGGAAGTTAGATTGACAAAGAGATAGAAAAAGATTGACATGGATGGATGAAGCATACGATGAGATAGAGATGAGGATATTAAAAAAGGTAGACCTGGATTGGGATTGACTAAGACATACATAAAGATTTACTTGGATAGACAAATAATAGGATGAGATTTGGAAGAGTATATTGGAAAAAGAGGACGTTAATTTAGATTCAGAAGGAGATAGTAAAAGACTGAAGTCGATAGATGAAGGGTAGGATGAGATAGAGAAGAGTAGATTGGAGAAGATGGAAGTGAATTTAGATAAGGAAAGAGATAGACAAAAATAGACGTTGTTGAATGTAGTATAGGTTGAGATGGGGGAAAGGGGATTAAAAAATATATACGTGAATTTGAATAACCAAAGAGATAGAAAAGGATAGATGTTGAAAAAGGTAGTATGGGATGAGGGATAGAGTAGATTGGATTGGAAGAAATAAATGCGAATTTAGATTAACAAGGAGATAGAAGTGGATAGACATTGATAGACGTAGGAAAAGATGAGTTGAGAAGATCAGATTAAAAAAGATAGACTGGAAGTTAGATTGACAAAGAGATAGAAAAAGATAGATGTTGATACATGTGTGGAATGATTGGATAGGGTAGAGGAGACTGAGACAGGCAGGTAGAAAAAAGTGGAAGTTGATGAATGTACCATAGGATGAGATGGGTGAAAGGGGATTGAAAAAGATAGACGTGAATTTAGATTGAAAAAGAGATAGAAAAAGATTGACATGGATGGAAGAAGGATACGATGAGATAGAGATGAGGATAATCGAAAAGATAGACCTAGATTTGGATTGACTAAGACATACATAAAGATTGACGTGGATAGACAAATGACAGGATGAGATAGAGAAGAATGAATTGGAAAAAGAGGACGTTAATGTAGATTGACAAAGAAATAGTAAAAGACTGAAGTCGGTAGATGAAGAATAGGTTGAGATAGTGATGAGTATATTGAAAAAGAAAGACATGAATTTAGATCAACAAAGAGATAGAAAAAATAGACGTTGATGAATGTAGTATAATATGAGATGGAGGAAGGTGGATTTAAAAAGATAGACGTGAATTTAGATTGACAAAGAAATAGGAAAAGGTAGACCTTGATGATTGTTGTATAGAATGAGATGGAGAAAAGGGAATTAACAAAGATAGACGTGCATTTAGATTGAGAAAGAAATAGAAAAGGATAGACGTTGATAAATGTAGTATAGGATGAGAAAGAGGAGAGGAAATTGAAAAAGATGGATGGGAGTTTAGATTAACAGAGACAGACGAAAAGAGTCATGAATATGTGAAGGATAGGATGAGATAGAGAAGAGAGGCCTGAAAAAATAGATGCTGATCGACAAAGAGATAGAAGTGGATAGACATTGATAGACGTAGAAGAGGATGAGATAGAGAAGAGGGGATCAAAAATGATAGATTTGAATTCAGATTGACGAAGAGATAGAAAAAGATTGCTATGGATGGATGGAGGAAACGGAGATAGAGATGAAGATATGGAAAAAGATAGACCTAGGTTGAGACTAACTAATAAATACATAAAGATATATGATAGGTGAGATAGGGAAAAGCATACTGAAAGAAATGTACGTGAATTTAGATTAACAAAAAGACAAGAAAATACAGACGCTGATAGATGCAGGTTAGGATAAGATAGAGAAGAGATTTCAAAGGATAGATGAAAATTCACGTTGACAGGGACATAAATAAAGATTGAGCCGGATAGTCGAAGGATAGGCTAAGATAGAGAAGATGATATCGAATAGGCTAGACGTTGATACATGTATGAAACGATTAGATAGGGGAACGGATACTGAAAAAGATAGAGGGAAATTTGGAATAATGGAAATAGTAAAATATTGACATGAATGGATAAAGGATCGGTTGAGATAGAGAAGCGAAGATTGAAAAATATAGACTTGAAATCAGCTTGCAAAATAGATAGACAGAGATAGACATGGTTAGATGAAAGACACGATGAGATAGGAAAGAAAATATTGGAAAGATAGAACTGAATTTATATTGACAAAGACATAGATAAAGATTGACGTGGATAGACAAAGGATAGAATGCGATAGAGAGTAGGGTATTGAAAAAGATTGACGCTGATAGATTCACAAAACGATGGCATAGGGAACAGACTTCGAAATATGGACATGAATTTAGATTAGCAGGGATAGAAACATTGACATGAATAGATAAAGGATAGGATGAGATAGAGAAGAGTGGATTGAAAAAGATAGAGATGGATGTAGATTGACAGAAATGGTAAAAAAGGTTAGATGTTTATAGATGTAGGACAGAATGAGATAAAGAAGACAATATTGTAAAGAATAGATGGGACTTTAGATTGACAAAGTGATAGAAAAAGATAGACCTTGATAGATCTATGACACGATGAGATAGGAACAAGAAGATTGAGATAGATAAGCAGGAATCTAGATTGGCAGGAATAGAAACATATTGACATGAATAGATGAAGGATAGGATGAGATAGAGAAAAGGGTACTGAACAATATAGACCTGAATTCAGGTTCACAAAGACATAGATGAATATTGACGTGGATAGACAAAGGATAGGATGAGAGAAAGTTCTTGAGTCTTCTAATTAAAACTTTCTCATGCTATAAATTTTGAATTGATTTGTAATATTTCCAAAATCTAAAATTTTGATTGTTTTTTTGCAGAGATAAATGCTCCGGGATCTAATAGAGCTGGTTCATCCTCAGCATCAGGATCTTTCTCAGAAATAGAATCAGTCCCTTTTCCCCAATCCAGTTTAATTTCTAGAGACCCAACCAGAAAATTCGAATATTTGGAATTAGAGTTTGGTGTGTGGGAAGATCCTATTACTAAACAGTTGGAAGATGTCAGCATTATACCCAGGGCTAACAATCATCGTCCTTCTCGTACAGATCGCAAAAAATGTGGTATTTCAGTCCATCATGTTCATGCTGGTGGAATATGGTTTGTCTTGTACGTGAAATTCGTAGATGAAGGAAATTTTATAAGCCAAACAATTATGGGAGCTGACCTTTTATCTAAGGTGCTATAAGTATAATGAAAATAAATAAAAATAAAAATAATGTTATATTTTTCTGATGTGTATTCCTGAATAAAAGCATCGTCAACTGCAAATTCCTTTTGCTCTTAAATTTTTTTTTCCTCAGGTGTTTTCAAAATGTGTCACACAAAAAAAACCTATTTGCAGCGCATCATGGAAATTTAGAAAAATTTGTGATAAGAATAAATCTTCCAAGAGTCAGGAATTTTGAAGAAAGGAGCAAATCAGAGAATTTCTGTAAGAAATAACTGCGAAAAATAATCATGGCTGCCGTACAGTCACTATTAGTCTCGTTTTTCTCAAATCTCTTTTTAGTCAATTTTTCAAATTATTTTTTTTGTAGAATTTTCAAAAGTTTTCATTTCACTGAGCCTGAAGATCAATTGGTAGAAAGATTAAAGGATTTGAAATATTTGAAAAAAGTTTAAATATTTTAGGTTATTTAAAAATATTACAAAGAAATTTTTAATTGATTTTAGTAATTTAATGGGATTTTGAAAGATTTTAAATATTGAAGGGTGTTGTAAAAGATTCCCAGTGATTTTTAAAAATTTAAGAAAATTTAAAGGGATTTTAAAAGATATCAAAGGATAAAAATAAAATAAATTTTTTCTTGTAAATCACATTTTTGGATTAAAAACTCAACAGTTTGATTCAAAATTTGTATTTTCAGTTGGAAAATTCATAAATTTTATAGAAAATTAAACCATTTGGTCGAAAGTTAAACTGATTTGTTAAAAATTCATTTTTTTTTTGTTGAAGATTCATAATTTTAGATCAAATTTGATTTTTTCGGTTGAAAATTGAACTAATTTGTTACAAATAATTTTTTAAACTACAAATTTCATTTTTTGTTGAAAATTTACCTTCTTTAGTTGGTCATTCAACTATTTAGTTCAAAATTCATTTTTCTTAGAACAAATTAATCCTCCTGGTTCAAATTTGAACTATAATATTTTTGTATCGAAATATCAATTATTCCACTTTTTATTACAAATTCTTTTTTCAATATTGAAAATTGATTATTACATTTTTGCTTTGGAATTCATCACGTTTGGTTAAAAATTCTATCATTTTGTTGGAAATTTACTTTTTTTCTTATAAATGAAACTATTTTGTTTGAAACAATCTTTTTAGTCGAAAATTCAACTACGTGGTTGAAAGTTGAAGGATTTCGTTCGAAGTTAATTTTTTGTTGTAGAAATTCATCTTTTGTTGCAAATTTATTAATTTTTTTGAAAATTAAAGAAATCAAATATTTCAGAACATTCAAGGATTTCAGGGAATTCGGAGAATTTTAGGGTTTTCTGAGCGTTCAGGGAATTCAGAATATTCCCGGAATCCAGGCAATTTACTGAAATAAGGAATTTCCGAGAATTCAAGGAATTCAGAGCTTTCAGGGAATTCAGAGATTTCGGGGAATTTGGGGAATTTCAGGGATTTCTGAGCGTTTAGGGAATTCGGAATACTTTAGAAATCCAGGAAATTTAAATAAATCAAGCTTACAGAGGATTCAGAAATTCTGAGATTTTCAGGAATTCAGAAAATTCAAGGATTTCAGGGAATTCGGAGAATTTCAGGGATTTCTGAGCGATCACGGAATTCAGAATATTCCCGGAATCCCGAAAATTTACAGAGATAAGGACTTTCAAAGAATTCAAGGAATTCAGAGCATTCTGGGAATTCAAGAATTTCGGGGAATTCGCAGAATTTCAGGGATTTCTGAGCGTTTAGGGAATCCGGAATATTCCAGAGATCCGAGAAATTGGAGAAATAAGAAATTTCAGAGAAATTAAAGAAATCAGAAATTTTCAGGAATTTAGGAAATTCAAGGATTCAAAGGAATTCGGAGAATTTTAGAGATTTCTGAGCGTCTAGGAATTCGTAATATTCCAGAAATCTAGGAAATTTGATGAAATTAAGGATTTTAGAGAATCCAAGAAAATTTTAGATTTTCATGAATTCGGAAAATTCAATAATTTCAGGGAATTCGGAGAATTTCTGGGATTTCTGAGCGTTCAGGGAATTCAGAATATTCCCGAAACCCAGGAAATTTACAGAAATAAGGAATTTCGGAGAATTCAAGGAATTCAGAGCATTCAAGGAATTTAAGGATTTCGGGGAATTCGCAGAATTTCAGGGATTTCTGAGTGTTTAGGGAATTCAGAATATTTCAGGTATCCAGGAAATTTGAATGAATTAAGCTTAGAGAGGATTCAGCAATTCGGAGATTTTCAGGAATTCATAAAATTCAAGGATTTCAGGGAATTCGAAGAATTTCTGAGATTTCTGAGCGTCTAGGAATTTGTAATATTCCAGGAATCTAGGAAATTTGATGAAATCAAGGATTTCAGAGGATTCAAAGAATTTTTAGATTTTCATGAATTCGGAAAATTCAAGGATTGCAGGGAATTCGGAGAATTTTAGAGATTTCTGAGCGTTCAGGGAATTCAGACTATTCCCGAAATCCAGGATATTTAGAGAAATGAGGAATTTCGGAGAATTCAAGGAATTCAGAGCATTCAGGGAATTCAAGAATTTCGGGGAATTCGCAGAATTTCAGAGATTTCTGAGCGTTTAGGGAATTCGGAATATTCCGGAGATCCGAGAAATTGAAGAAATAAGGGATTCCAGATAATTCAAGAAAATCAGAGATTTTCAGGAATTTAGGAAATTCAAGGATTCCAAGGAATTCGGAGAATTTCAGAGATTTCTGAGCGTCTAGGAATTTGTAATATTCAAGAAATCCAGGAAATTTGATGAAATCAAGGATTTCAGAGAAGTCAAGGAATTTTTAGATTTTCATGAATTCGGAAAATTCAAGGATTGCAGGGAATTCGGAGAATTTCCGGAATTTCTGAGCGTTCAGGGAATTCAGAATATTTCCGGAATCCAGGAAATTTACAGAAATGAGGAATTTCGGAGAATTCAAGGAATTCGGAGCATTCAGGCAATTCAAGGATTTCTGAAAATTCGCAGAATTTCAGGGATTTCTGAGAGCTTAGGGAATCCGGAATATTTCAGGAAACCAGGAAATCTAAATAAATCAAGCTTACAGAGAATTCAGCAATTCTTTGATTTTCAGTAATTCATAAAATTCAAGGATTTTAGGGAATTCGGAGAATTTTAGAGATTTCTGAGCGATTAGGGATTTCAGAATATTCCAGAAATCCGGGAAATTAAAGAAATAAGGGATTTCAGAGAATTCAAGGAATTCAGATATTTTCAGGAATTTAGAAAATTTGAGGATTCAAAGGAATTCGGAAAATTTCTGAGATTTTTGAGCGTCTAGGAATTTGAAATATTCCAGGAATGCAGGAAATTAGTGAAATCAAGGATTTCAGAGAATTCAAGGAATTTTTAGATTTTCATGAATTCGGAAAATTCAAGGATTGCAGGGAATTCAAAGAATTTCAGGGATTTCTGAGCGTTCAGGGAATTAGGAATATTCCCGGAATACAGGAAATTTACAGAAATAAGGAATTTCGGAGAATTCAAGGAATTCAGAGCATTCAGGGAATTTAAGGATTTCGGGGAATTTGGAGAATTTGAGGGATTTCTGAGCGTTTATAGAATTCGCAATATTTCAGGAATCCAGGAAATTAAAATAAATCAAGCTTACAAAGGATTCAGCAATTCGGAGATTTTCAGGAATTCATAAAATTCAAGGATTTCAGGGAATTCGGAGAATTTCTGAGAATTCTGAGCGTCTAGGAATTTGTAATCTTCCAGGAATCCAGGAAATTTGATGAAATCAAGGATTTCAGAGGATTCAAAGAATTCTTAGATTTTCATGAATTCGGAAAATTAAAGGATTGCAGGGAATTCGGAGAATTTTAGAGATTTCTGAGCGTTCAGGGAATTCGGAATATTCCAGAGATCCGAGAAATTGAAGAAATAAGAAATTTCAGAGAAATTACAGAAATCAGAGATTTTCAGGAATTTAGGAAATTGAAGGATTCAAAGGAATTCGGAGAATTTCAGAGATTTCTGAGTGTCTAGAAATTTGTAATATTCCAGAAATCCAGGAAATTTGGTGAAATCCAGGATTTGAGAGAATTCAAAGAATTTTTAGATTTTCATGAATTCGGAAAATTCAAGGATTGCAGGGAATTCGGAGAATTTTAGAGATTTC
>JAABKJ010011914.1:0-10637 GCA_011634705.1 Andricus grossulariae
CAAAATAGTTCCGAGTCTCTGGATTTAACGTCAAGGTCAGCCCCAAAACCGGCGCTAAATCCAGGTTCGACTGTAGTCAAATCTGCCCCCCCCGCTGTGACAGATTGTGGTGTTGTGCCCCCCCCCTCATGTTCCTATTGAGCAGGGGAATCGTTAAAAAAATGTATTAATTTTCTATTAATTTTCTATTAATTTTCTATTAATTTGCGGAAATTTAGGAAAATTTTCGGTCGTTTATGGTAGCATTACCGGTAAATATGGTAACTTACCACTCATTACAAAAAATGCATTTTTTTACATTTTTCATAAATTTCCGGAAATTTATTAAAAAATTCGGTCATTTATGGTGATTTGACAGATAAATATAGTAACTTACCATAAATTACCCGAAATTAATTTTCCCCCAAATTTATGAAAATTTTCGGTCATTTATGGTCATCTTACTGGTAAATATGGTAAATTACCCAACATTCATTTTCAAAATTTCCACAAATTTGCGGAAGTTTATGAAAATTTTCGGTCATTTATGGTAATTTTGCAGGTAAATATAGTCACTTACCATAAATTACTCAAACTTCATTTTTTTAAATTTCCATACATTTTCGGACCCCCTCCCCCCGCTATTCCTCCTTGACGACAGTAATTTGGTAATTTACCCCCCCCCCCATCAAAAAGTATTTTAACCCAAAATTCTATGTAAACAGAGAAAATAGGGTGCTTTTTCAAGAAAAAAGGGGAATAATAAAGGGGTACATTTTTTAAAAATTAATGTTAATGCTATATTAAATTTAATATGAAACCCATTAAATTCTTAAGATTTAAAGTGAAAATATATATTGCATTTTCCAAACACTAGTTTGATTTTCAACCAAAAAACAATTTTCTACCAAAAAATATGAATTTTCAAGCCAGAAAGATAAATTTTTGGGAACAAGAAAGAATTATATTTCAGCAAAATACATGCATTTTCTACTAAACAGTTGAATTTTCAAATTATAAATTCCCAATTAAAAATGGAATAGGTTGATTTTAGGATAAAAAAATTAAATTTTAACAAAAAAAAAAACAACGAATTTTCAACAAAAATGTTAAATTTTCAACAAAACGGTAAAATTTGGAATTAAAAGAAAAACGAATGATCTACAAAACAATTAAATTTTCAACCCGAAAATAGAATTTTTTAAGAAAAGAGTTTATTTTTTACCAAATAATTAAATTTTCATAAAAATAATTAAAATTTAATCAAATAGTTGAATTTTTGACCAAAAATATCAATTTTTAACAACAAAAAAATGAGTTTTCGACTGAATAGTTTAATTTTGTACCAAATTGTTAAATTTTCAAGCCAAAAAAACGAATGAGCAATAAAAAAAATATATTTTAACAAAACAGTTGCATCAAGTATCAAATAGCTGAAATTTCAAGCAAAGGATAAGAGTTTTCAAAAAACCAGTTAAAGATGAATTTTCAATTCAAAAGGACGGAGTTTGAACAAAATAATTGATTTTTCAAGTAAAGAAATTTCAGTTTAAAGAATTAATTTGTAACGCAAAAAATTATTTTTAAGGAACTAAATCTAACCAGAAAACACAATTTTTCAACCAAACAGTTGAATCCTCAACCTAAAAGAAGAAAGGTTTAAAAAACAAGAAATACACGAATTTTCTACTAAACAGTTAAATTTCCAACCAAAAATGCGATAGGTATATTTTAAGATAAAAAAATTAATTTTTAACGAAAAAAAAGAGTTTTTAACAAATAAGTTAAATTTTCAATTAAAGAGTTGAATCGAAGAAAAATGAATTTCTAACAAAATATTTCAACTTTCAACCGACTAGTTGAATTTTAACCTAAAATGATGAATTTTTAACAAAATACATAAATTTTCAACAAAATTGTTGAATTTTGAAGTAAAACACAAATAAAAAACGAATGATCTACAAAACAGTTGGATTTTGAACCCAAAAATACGATTTTTTAACAAAAAGGTTTATTTTTTACCACATTAAATTTTTATACAAACATTTTAACTTTTAACCAAATAATTGAATTTTTAATTAAAAATATCAATTTTCAACAAGAACAAAAATGAATTTTCGACCAAATATTTTAATGTGTAAACAAATTCTTGAATTTGCAAGCCAAAAAAAAAAATAAAAAAAAAAAATTAGTGGAAGATGAATTTATAATTCAAAAGAAAGAATTTTTAACAAAATATATAAATTTTCAACTAAAAAAGATATTTTTGAACCAAAAATAGAATCGTCAAATTTTCAGTTTAAAAAATTAATTTATATCAAATCAACCAAAAAAGATGATTTTTGAACCAAATATTTGAATCCTCAACCGAAAAGAAGAAATTTTCAACAAAAAAGATTATTTTTGTAACCAAAAAAATTTTTTTTTAACAAATTACATAAATTTTCTACTAAACAGTTGAATTTACAACTTATAAATGATGAATTTCGAAGCAAAAATATAATAGGTAAATTTTAAGATAAAAAAATTAATTTCTGACAAAAAAAAACGAATTTTGAACAAAAAAGTTAAATTTTCAATTAAAGAGTTAAATCTTTAAAAAATGAATTTTTAACAAAGTGGTCCAGCTTTCAACCGAATAGTTGAATTTTCACCCAGATAGATGAATTTTTAAACAAAAAGTTAAATTTTTAACCAACTAGTTGAATTTTTAACCGAAAATATGAATTAAAAAAAATGAATTTTCGACCAAAAGGCGAATTTTCCACCAGTTGAATTAAACGAGAAAAAAAATTGAAAAAAGGTGAATTCTCAACTAAAAAGATATTTTTTGAACCAAAAATAGAATCATCAAATTTTAATTCTAAAAAATTAATTTTTATGAAAAAAAAAGATAAATTTTAAATTAATGAGTTGAATTTTCAACCAATAATATAATATTTGAATTTTGAGTTCGAAATTAATTTTCAACAAAAAAAATTCAACCAGTTGATGAAGAATATTCAATTCAAAATTACGAATTTTCAACAAAAACATGCATTTTTTACTAAGTGTTTGAATTTTGAAACAAAAAAGATTAAAATTCAGACGAAAAAAGTTGAATTTTTAAGTGTTTTTTCGAGACTTTGAAGGATTTTAAGAAATTGTGAAGGATTTGAATGGATTCAAAATATTGTAAAGGATTTTACAGAATTCAGCGTAAATTTTATAAGTTTTAAAAGACGTTAAGAAATCTCTCAGGATTTGAAAAGATATCCAAAGATTTCAAAAATTGTTGAGAATATTACAGGATTTCGAGAAATTTAAAGAGATTTTAATAGGTTTCAAGAGATTTCAAATGACTTTCGATTTTTTTAGGAAAATTTTGAAGGTTTTCGAAGTATTTCAAGAACTTTCAAAGAATTTAAAAAGATTTTACCAAATCTGTAGGTTTTACAAAAGTTTAGAAGGTTTCAACGATTTCTGAATTATTTCCAAAGATTTCTAAGGTTTTCAAATGATTTTAAGAGATATTTTAGAATTTCAAAGTATTTTGTGAGATTTCTACAGATTTGAAAGAATTTCAGGGGATTACGAAAGATTTTAAGAGATTTTTAAGGATTTCCAGGGATTTGAAAAGATTTCCCAGAATTTCTAAAGATTTAGGTTATTTTACGGAATTTTAAGGGATTTTTAGAGATTTTATTAGATTTTAAATAATTTCAAGAAATTCTTAAAGATTTCAAAGTATTTTACAGGATTTCAAAGGATCGATATATCGAGAATGATTACTTTCGAAAATGTCAATCAGCTTATATTATTTTGAAACTACTGATTTTACGTACTTTTTTACTAGGACGATTGATCTGTTTGGGCTTCTGAAAAAAGGGTTTGGCGTGATTGGGGGAGGGATGTAGTCTTACCCCCTCTCTTTCATCTTTCCAAGGTACCTTATTTGAAATTCTCAAAACTGCGACGCGTGATTTTTTTTGGATCCCTGAAAAAAGGGTTCGGCATAAGTGGTTGGAGGAATGTGGCCCTCAACCCCTCCCTGTCATCTTTTCAAGGTCCCTGATTTAAAATGCTCAACACTAAAACGCATGATTTTTTTAGGGCCCCTGGAAAAAAGGTTCGGTTTGAGTGGGGGGGGGGGAGGTATGTGGCTTACACCGCCTCCCCAAACTCACGCCAAACCCATTTTCCAGGTGCCATGCCCCAAGGAAAATCATACATATTAGTATTTTTATACTAGCACGATTAATTTTTTTAGGGTTCCTGAAAAAAGGGGTTCGCGCGACTGGGGGAGGGATGTAGCCTTACAATCTCTCTTTCAACTTTTCGAGGTTCCTGATTTAAGATGCTTAATACTAGAATTCCTGATTCTTTTTGGGAGCCCTGACAAAAGGGGATCGGCGTGAGTGGCGCGAGGGTTGAGACCTCCCTCACCTCCTCTCTTTCACCTTCCTAAAGTCCTGATTTAAAATGCTCAACACTAGTAAGTGTGATTTTCCTTGGGACATCTGGAAAAAGGGTTCGGCATGAGTTCGGGGAGGCAGTGTAGGCCACATACCTCCCTCGACTCAAACCAAAGCTTTTTTTCAGGGGCTCGAAGAAAATAATGCGTCCTAGCGTTGAGCATTTTGAATCAGGAACCTTGGAAAGATGACAGGATGGGGTTGAGGGCCACATCCCTCCAACCAATCATGCCGAACCCTTTTTTCAGGGATCCAAAAAAAAATCACGCGTCCCAGTTTTGAGAATTTTAAATAAGGAACCTTGGAAAGGGGGACTTTGGAATTCGTTTATAAAATTTTTTTTTGGAATTTTGATCAGGACCACTAAATAAGCTGCTTCAGCAAAAAAACGAGTTCTAGTTAGTTTAAATGGTAAAAAGGCCTTTTTAATGTTTCATAACACCGGGCAGAAACTCTTATAGGTTCGGTCGGGTGTCCCTCCGTTCTTCGTACTTTTTCCCAAGGAGGGGAGTGAGGGAGGGTGGATAGGACAAACTAAGTGAAGGGACATAGGGGAAATGAGGGTTTGGGAAGCAGGAAAGTAGGAGAAATGATGGTTGGACAAGTAGGAGAAATGAGGGGTGTGGAAGTGAGGGGAAGGGAAACAGGAAATGTGATGGGGAATGAGGAGACAGGAAGAAGGATAAGTGGGGAGATGAGGGGCAGGGAACTAGGGGAAGTGAGGGGCGGGGATCTAGGGGAAGTGAGGGTGGAAGAAGTAAGGGGAAATGTAGGATGAGGAAGTAGGGAATGGGGAGTGATGGATGAGGAAGTGAGGACAGAGGAAAGTTGATGATGAAGAAGTGGGGGAAGGGAGGAGGGAAGCGAAGTTTGAAGTATTGGGAGGGGAGGTAGGGGAATGTATGAAGAGCAGGGATGGGAAAGTACGGGAGATGCTGCGAAAATAAAAAAATGTGCAGCCTTTCATAAAAATAACCCTGGCCTATAAAGTGTATCTTTATTCGTCTGCTGCAATGGCTCTAAATCAGATCTGAAGGGTTGATCCATTATCACATTTAACACGTCAACTCCGTGGTTCATTTCGAGCGACAGATATGTATATTGTATATATGTATACCACCGATCTAGTGTTCAGGTAGGTATCTCGTGATAGATGCTCGCTCACCGGTGCGGTGTCTCCAATGCTGACACGAGCGTTTATGTCTGCATAAATTCTCATTTGAGCCCCGATAATAAAGTAAGCAAGAGCGGGGACAGAAACGTTGACCAGGTTCGGCGGGTACAGTCTAATGCAAAAAAAAAAGAAGAAAAAGTCCACAGGTCCTCACATGTGAAACCCACCTGGAATTTCTTTTAAATTTTAATCTTCACTAGAAAACAAACATGCCCACGATTATTATTTTTGTGATGAAATTTTTACATTCAAATATAAAATTGATATTGTTCAATAAAAAGTGTTTGTATTTTATATTATCTATTATCTAAAACAACAGAGAAAAAAAAGGACAATATTTTTTATAATTGATGAAATTCAATATCACGACTTTAGAATTAATATAAGATCGAT
Source organism: Andricus grossulariae (assembly GCA_011634705.1). NCBI lineage: Eukaryota > Metazoa > Arthropoda > Insecta > Hymenoptera > Cynipidae > Andricus > Andricus grossulariae. The sequence continues at coordinate 6,001 of JAABKJ010011914.1, forward strand.
GAAAAATTGATTCGAGATTCGTAATGAGCTCAGATGAGATTCGAGAGAAGACAAGATTTGAAGACAAGATTGGAGACGAGGCAAGATTCAAGACGAGGCGAGATTCAAGATTAGATGGTATTCGAGACTAGACTAGATGAAATTCAATACGAGACGAGACGAGATTCGTGACGAAACCATTCGAGACGAGATTCGTGACGAAACCAGGCGAGATTCGAGACAAGACATGATTTGAGGCGAGACGAGATTCGAGACGAAACGACACGAGAATCAAGAGAAAAATAGTGATGAGACTCAAAACGACATTTGAAGCAAGACGAAATTCAGAATGAAACGAGATTTGATCAGAGACGAGAATCGCAATGAACTCAGATGTGATTCAAGATCAGACAAGGCTTGAGACAAGATGAGATTTGTGACGAGACTCAAAATGAGATTTAAGACAAGATCAGAGACTAGACGAAATTCGATACAAGACAAGTTTTGAGACGAGGCGATATTCGAGACGAGGCGAGATTCGAGACGAGACAAGCTTCAAGACGAGACGAGATTCGATACGAGGCTTATTTTATTTTACCAAAAGGGTTTATTTGTAGACTTAATTTAAAAAATTTCGGACTTAAGTGATATATGTGAAGAAATAAAAAAAAAACATGTAAATTCTTACTTTTCTCAGGGTTTTCAGAGTCTATCTATAACCCTTTGGGAACCCTCAATACTATTAAGTGAATCCGGAAAGAAATACAAAAAAAAAGGAATGGAAGGTTACATTATCCAACACTTACACGAATTTGCAACACAATCTGCGATTGTGCATCGTCTCCTTCATGTAGATTGTAGAAAGACTGTGGATCACCACACACTCGAGGAGAACGGCGTGGTTAATTATATGCATTCTCGGAATCACCTAATGCTTGTGAACTCCCTTATTTACTGCCCTTCGTCGCATAATGCGAGAGTACCAATACGATTTTTTCCCATCTCTTCTCGCGCTTCTTCTCCGCCTCTGGAGTTCTTGACTATTTTACACCATCGAAAGATAATGGAGAATGAAAGGGATAATCAAAAAAGCAAAAAAAGGATAAAAAGGTAAAAATAACTTGAATTTCGCGGATAATCAGATGACAGCATTCATCCGCATATAAGCCGCACTTTTTTTTTCGTTTTCAAGCGGTCGAAAATTGGGATGCGGTTTATATGCGGGTGCAGCTCATATTTGGGTACAAAAGTCCGAAATGAGAACAATGTACCCGAATATAAGTTTCACGCGCATAAAAGCGTATATAAGCCTCACCCGCATATAAGCCGCACCCGCGTATAAGCCGCACCCGCGTATAAGCCGCACCCGCGTATAGGACGCACCCGCGTATAAGCCGCACCCGCGTATAAGCCGCACCCGCGTATAAGCCACACCCCAGTTTTCGAGCTCTTGAAAACGAAAAAAGGTGCGGCTTATATGCGGGTAAATACGGTAGCTGATCTAAATGGACTAATTGGACCCGGAAAACTGGAAAATGGCCGGGATAAAATTGGGAAATGATATTTAATTTATTTCCTGATAAGGAATTTTTTAATTCTTTGTTTTGGTTCAAAAACTTGAAGAGTAGCAATTTTGTATTGATCTGTTGCCACTTGAGAGCTATTAATCTATTTTGCTTTTTCTTCTTTCCATTTAAAAGAGAAGGAGAAATCTTTTTGGTAGAAAGTTAATTTTCTGAGTTGAAAATTCATGTTTTTGGTGAAAAATTCAAGCATTTGTTAAAAAATGCAACAATTTTGTAAAAAAGTCACTTTTTAGTCAATAATTCAACTACTTTTGTACACAATTCAACTACTTGGTTGAAAACTACATTCTTTTGTTAAAAATCAATGTCTTTTGTTTGATGTACGTCCTTTTTTGGTAGAAAATTAATGTTTTTGGTTGAAAATTGAATTTTTTTAAAATTCAAATACTTTGTCGAAAGTTGATATACTTTGTTAAAGCTTAATTTTTTTAACTCTTTGGTTGAAAATTGAAATTTTTTTAAAATTCATTTTCTGTTGGTCAAAAATTAGTTTTTTATTGAAAGTGTAAATATTTCATTTTTTGTTGAAAATTTATATTCTTTAGTCTAAATTTCAACTGTTCGATTGAAAATGCATGCATTTTGTTGAAAATTTATCTTTTTTGGCAAAAAATTAATTTTCGCGGTTGAAAATCGATGTTTTTGGTGAAAAATTCCATTATTTGATTAAAAATTCAACAATTTTGTGAAAAAGTATTTTTGTTGTTGTTAAAAATCTATGTCTTTTGTTGAATGTTTGTATTTTGTTGAAAGAAAATTAATCTCTTGGGTTGCGAATTCCTCTTTCTCGAATTCAAATACTTGGTTGAATTAATATTTCATTTTTGTTCAAAATTTATCTTTTTTTAGTTGTAATTTCGAGTTTCTGGTTGAAATGCATGTATTTTGTTAAAAATTGGTCTTTTTCGGTAGAAAATTAATTTTCTCGGTTAAAAAAGAATGTTTTAATTGAAAAATTCAAGTATTTGATTTATAATTCAACAATTTTGGGAAAAAGTCATTTTTTAATTGAAAATCTAACTACTTTTGTACAAAATTCAACTAATTGGTTAAAATTACATTTTTTTAAATCAATGTCTTTTGTTGAATGTTCGTCCTTTTTGGAAGAATATGATCCTTTTTGGTTGAAAATTCAATTTTTTTCTTAATTAAAATGCTTTGTTGAAACTTTGTTTTAAATTCGTTTTATGCTCATAAAAATTTTTTTTTTTTTTTTCATTGAAAATTTAAATATTTCATTTTATGTTGAAAATTTATATTTTTTTAGTTGAAAATTCAACTATTTGATTGAAAATGCATGCATTTTTTTAGAAATTCGTCTTTCTTGTCAAAAAATTAATTTTTTGGTTTAAAATTCATGTTTTTTGTGAAAAGTGCAATGATTTGATTAGAAATTCAACAATTTTGTGAAAAAGTAATTGTTTTAGTCGAAAATTCAACTACTTTGGTACAAATTCAACTATTTGGTTGACAATTAAATTTTTTTTTTTAAATCAATGTCTTTTGTTGAATCTTCGACTTTTTTTGATAGAAAATTAATCTTGTTGGTTCAAAATTCAATTTTTTTAAATTCAAATACTTGGTTGAAAGTTGAACTACTTTGTTCAAGCTTAATTTTATTTTTTGTTGAAAATTCATCTTGTTTTAGTTGAAAATTCAACTATTTAGTTGAAAATGTATGTATTTTGTCAAAAGTTGGTCGTTTCTGGCAGAGCATTAATTTTTTCTATTGAAAATTCATGTTTTTGGTGAAAAATTCCATTATTTGATTATAAAATTCAACAGTTTTGTAAAAAAGTCATTTTTTAGTTGAAAATTTAACTATTTGGTTGACAATCACATTTTTTTGGAGAAAATAAATGTCTTTTTCTGGTAGAAAATTAATCTTGTTGGTTGAAAATTCATTTTTTTTTTAAATTAAATACTTGGTTAAAAGTTGAATTGTTTTATCAAAGCTTAATTTTTTCAACTCTCTGGTTGAAAATTTAACTTTTTTTCAAAATGTATTTTCTGTTAATAAACAATGAGTTTTTCATTGAAAATGTAGATATATTTAATTTTTTGTTGAAATAGTATCTTTGTTTAGTTGAAAATTCCACTGTTTGGTTGAAAATGCATGTATTTTGTTAAAAATCTGTCGTTTTTGGCAGAAAGTTTATTTTTTCGGCTGAAAATTCATATTTTGTAGTGAAAATTTAAATTATTCGATTACTAATTTAACAATTTTGGTAAAAATTAATTCTTTTAGTCATAAATTCAACTACTTTGTTACAAAATTCAATTATTTGGTTGTAAATTAACTTTTTTTGTAAAAAATTAATTACTTTTGTTGAAAATTCATCTTTTTCCGTAGAAAATAAATCTTTTTGGTAAAAATTTATGTTTTTCTTTAAAAGTTGAACTATTTAGTAGAAATTTAATCTACTTTGTTGAAAAATGAACAATTTTGTTGAAAAAAGATCTTTTTTGGTTGTAAAGTCAACTTTTTAGTAGAAAATTCGTCTTTTTGGTTAAATTGTACTGTCTTTTATTAAAAATTCAAATGATTATTTTGGAATGCGATTCATCACTTTATTTTGAAATATTGTATCATTGGTTGAAAACTTAATTATTTTGTTGAAATATTTTTGTTGTTTGGTTCAAAATTTACTTTTTGCAGCAAATTTAACTATTCTAGTCAAAAAATTTATCATTTTAGTCAAAAATTCATCGCTTTGGTTGAAAATTTAACTATTTATTTGAAAATTCGTTCTTTTAGGTTAAAAATTACTTTCTTAACTGAAAATTTAAATATTTCATTTTTGGTGGAAAATTTGTCTTTTTTGTTGAAAATTTGTCTTTTTTGTTGAAAATTCAACGACTTTAACGAAAATTCATGTAATTTATTGAAAATACATCTTTTTCGGTAAATAATCTTTTATTTTGTTAAAAATTCCACAATTTTGTTAAAAATTTAACAATTTTATTAAAAATTCAACAATTTTGTTAAAAAATAAGGGAGAAGGAGAAGGAGAAGGAGAAGGAGAAGGAGAAGGAGAAGGAGAAGGAGAAGGAGAAGGAGAAGGAGAAGGA
>JAABKJ010011915.1:0-10636 GCA_011634705.1 Andricus grossulariae
TAATTAAATATCAAATAATGAAGAAATTAAAAAGCGGTTCGGAGTAATAACATATGTTCCCTTGTAATGTAAGCTTCGCCTTAAAAAAGACACACATTAAAATCACATTTCAATCATAATTTATAGGGCATTTAAGTCAAAGCGAGCCACCATACCCCACTCTCCCCTACCTTCTACATAACAATGAGAACGGAAGCATCATTAGAACCTGCATAACCTCTGATTGTGTAAAGAATCAGTATCTTAGTCTGATGAGTTGGTGTTAGGATCAAAAAAGTCTGAGGAGGGAACTCGTTCGAGTTCAAGGACTCGCGCAAAGGGGGACAATAATTCTGCTCTCGGTGAAGAGGGATGGGGGTATAAGGGCGTCCAGGATCGTTACACCTAGAGGTAGGGCATTGCACTGTGCCTGCCTGATGACGTGGAAGTCTTTGGCCGCGCTTGCAACTTCGCGATGAGAACGCAGCAAAGATTTGCAGAGTTGCATCGTACAGTGACCCGCCCTACCGTTAGGACGGCCCCGAGGATAAAGTCCCCTCTTTTCGCTCTCTTTCTCTCTTTTACCCATTACCCCTCCCCTTTTGATGGTCCCAACTCCCCCTGACAGAAACTTCAAGAACCTTCCTATGCATCGGGAAGCGAAAAGTGCACCTAACTGAAGGAGTCGTTTCTCTAGACTTGGAAGGTGTAACGTATAACCGATTTACCTATTTTACCGTTGAAAGATCTGAAACGATTACTTTTTTTTTTAATTTTGTAAGTTGTATACATTTATTCGCAATTATTATTGTTTTAATTGCTGAATAAAGATGGTAGTAATAAAGTATTAAATGTTAAACAAGGAATGTGGATACACTTGCACTCACTGTCGTTCAAGGCTTATTTTGATGTTTATTTACGAGTTAAAAAATGCATTGGTTTTAAATGAAGTGACGTCCTTTCTGTCTCGCTTGCTCCCTTTGTTCGCTAATCGCCGTTCTTCTTTGCGATGTAGATTGTAGAACCTTCGATGCGATTGACCTCCCGATCTTGAACGCCAAGCTGACGCCCTGGCCTTTTCCTTTATACGCTCAGGAATTCTGACTCGTCGGCAAGACGTCAGGGACTTGCGAGTATCACTGAGAGAGAAGGCAAGAGAAATAGAATGGGCGCGAAAATTCACAGGTTGAAATTTAATTCCCGATATCGTTGCATTCGTGGGGTTTTCAAGTATAATTATTATTTCACTTTTAAATTTAAAATGTAAATTTAACTTTTCTCTGGTTTGACTGGATCTGAGAAAGCTAATTGACTAAACTGATACCTTCTAAATTTGGTTTCTCCTATTTTAAATCTTCTTCACCTACCTGTATTGAAATCCAATTATAGAGTCATTCAAATTGAACAGTGTCCCACGACCTTTGTCCGCTTTTCTGTAAAGTCTTACAATTAACCGGTCAGAAATATTAAGGTTGTATAGTAATCCAATTAGGAACAATAGGTTCCGACAATTCGAGGCAATAATGACCGACTCTATATACTATTATACCTGAAAATTTGTGACAAATTTAAAAAAAAGAGAATAGTAACTTGAAAAGCTTCGAAATTTGACTTGAAATTGTACTTTCAAATTACATATTATTAAAGTTAGATTTCCGTATGTGGGGCAATGGGTCAATTAGCTCTCCTTGGGGTTCGCAACATTTTACCTGAATCGTACAGACTCAATAGTACCAAAAGGGTGTCACCAGATTGTATATCTTCCTCTAAGCAGCTTAACTCCTCCCAGGAATCCTCTGATGAGTCTCTGAGGTCAGGAAACAACAGCTAAATAAATCCCAAACTATAGGAACTCTGATCCCACGGAAACGAAAGGTATACAGACAGGTATAATGCAGAGAACTGAAGAGAGTTGAACAGAGGATTAAGATAGGTTATGGTTCTTCTGACAATTGCACTTGTCGATTTGTATTCAAATATTTTTGTTTCGTTCGTTGGGTTTATTTTAACTTGGAAGCTTGCAGTTTTTAATAATCCACCATTTGTGATGCGTTTTCAATTTTAAAGGCTATAAACTCTTGATGAATTAAGTTTATTTAATTATAATCAAGGGCGGTTCCAAAAATATGTGATGCTTTCTAGTTAACATTCAAAGGGCCATTTAGATTTTAAACAGTATTAAGAATTTAATTTTAAGACGGTATGGAATACACTTTATGTCAGCAATACGTCCAAGATAAAAAGATACGTAAGTGACTTTGCGGTTTGGGGTTATTCTCTTATACCTCAATCGATAAGTGGGCCTAACCGACAATGTCACTTACGTATCTTTTTACATTGGACTGCAGAGTGAATCATGATTGAGGAATTTTCTCAAGTTGTAAATTCATTCTGTCGACCGAATTCATAACAAATCGCGCAGATAATCTATGCTTAAGTCACAGAATTATTTGCTACACAGATATGTTGTTTTTCAAAGGGAATAAGACGACACGTATCTTACTGATTTGTCGAAAAAATTATTTGTCAACGTTATGAGTATTTGAATTTAAAAAAATTGAAAACGCGGATTATCAAAAAATGGTCAACATTTTTGGTAAAAGTGTGATATTTTATAATATAGGTATTTGACTTTATCTTTCTGATTCTGATACAATTTCTTGTCATATTTCGAAATTCATTGGAAAATGTAAAAAAAAGTTTAAAAGGGTCAAAATTGTGACCGTTTTTCTGGAAATATTCAAAGTTAATTTATTCAAAATTCCACTGTTTCTTTTTTCTTGATTTTTTTTCTAGATTCGTCTTAATGTAAATAGTATATTTCATGATAGTCTGCCCTGTGACAGTGCCTCGGTGAGAAGAAAGAATTCTGTTGTCTGAAAAACGAAAAGTCATTTTTATTTGGTTAAACGCCACAATATATTCTTATGGTATCATAAAAAAGCCATAAACGTAAATTAACAGTTTCAACAACTTTTACATTAAACTTTTTCCTTTCAAGTCGGCATTTTTAAGATAATCGATACTTTTAATTTTTTCTAACTTGCTTCATTATTTTTCCACAAAAACATTGTTAAAACTGTTAAATTAAGTCCTTTTTGGTTTTTCATCACAACATAAAATTGTATTGTTGTTGCAAAAATCTCTAAAACAATAATTTTGTTTTTCCGACTTTTTTCACACTTTGTGCCGTTTTGGAAAAAATGTGAATTTTCGTTTTTTGAACAAACAAAAATGCTCTCTTTTGCAAATTGCAGGATACCATGAAATATACGAAACTAGAAAAAATCAAGAGAAAAAAACGGTGGAATTTTGAATAAATTGACTTTGAATAGTTTCCGAAAAACCGCAGCCTTGTTGTCACTTTTGAACTTAACTTTTAAACTACTAAAAGATCATTTTCAAAGTTTTTGAAGTATTTCTTAGATTTAAATGTTAAAACTTAAAAAAATGCACTTTCAAATAATTTGGAATGACAACTAGGTAAAGTCCACTTCTTTTTTCTCCACTCTACTCTAAAAATTAAAAAAAAATTCAAATCTTGAAAGTATAGCTCATAAAAACCACTTGCTTTTATAGTTTTCTCAGAATGTTCTATTTTGAATCCTCTCTTATTTTCAAACCACACATAGCAACATTTCTTTTTTTTTTTTCAAATTTGATAATGTCATTTGATAATGTCATTTTCATTTTTTAATTGTCAAAATGTCATTTTCCATTTTTTAATGTTATTTTCAGAATGTTATTTCATTCCATGTACCTGCTGGGAAGGTTCAGTTTGTGGTGGATGATCATCGACTTGGTCAACCGGAAAGCTTTATGCCCCAGCATCACATATACTCCAAATTTTGTAAATATTTGTTGCTTCATATGAATATTAATGAATTGGCAATAATTACTATAAATTCCAGGAACTTCCCAATAATTTTAATAATTTTTCTAGTAACTTGACAGAAATTTTCGGTGAATTTAAAGATATTTTTTGTAAGTTTCAAGTAATTTTCAAGAAGTCAATTTCCTAAGTTAGAGATCGAATTCTCTAAGTTTCCATCGTAATTCAAAGTTTCTATGAAAGTCCCGCCAGGCCACTTTTTCAAGAGCTACACCACTGGTTAATAACTTCATTTCTATTAACTTGCGCCAACAATGCTTTTAAGATTTTGAGCTGGGTTATAAGAGGAACCTCTCGACGTGGCGCCAAGTATCAAGTTAATATTTTTGGGTGATCTTTACGGAAGTATACCCCAAATACATTTAAGTATACCCCAAAATTATAAAGTTTTGTTAAATTATGAATGACCCCCGGAATGAAGGTAATTTTTCAATGTTCTGGAGCTCATTTGAATGATAAATTTACTTAAAATATCCGGGAAAAATCAAGGAAATTTTACCTTTTTCTCTGAATTAATTCAAAGTCTGAAGTGAAAAAATGTGTACGTATTTTTTTGGAATGACCTCTTGTAAAAGTTCTATAAATTTATAAAGACTTTTATTCTATAAACAAACAGGATTCACACGCTCAACAAACATAAATTGCGGTAAGTGGGTCTCAATCGGTCGGTAAACGATGAATTTAGTGATGTCAGTCAATTGCAGTGATTGAGCGTAGGCGCGTATGGTGTCGTCGATTGCAGATGCATCAAGCGGTTCGCAAATGGTACGCGCTCTGCATTGAACGCACCATAGATGAAGCACACCATAGAGTGGAACACGCCAACTACTCTGACGTGAGATAGTAGTATAGCAGGCGGGTTCGGTGACCGTTTGCAAACGGAAGGGGTCGGTGTACTCGCGGATATCGCGCCTGCATGTGCGCACTAAGCACGTGCATGTGCATGTTCATGTCCACCCGACGAGTGGATGCAAATTCAGTCCTTCTTGCACTCCCACGTCGCTATGTGGTCCCGTAACATTCGCAGTACCCGGGCGCTTTACCCTCACATTTGCCCCCACCCCCGTCTAAACTTCTTCACGTGAGACGATTTTGAATAGCAAACAGGATTCGTCAGTATTTTTTCCTCTCCTTTTTAATCCACATTGTTTCTATTCCCACGAAGGTAAATCGAACGTTTGACTACGCCTCAGTATTTCTGAACGAGTTTACTTAATTTACATTCAGCAAAAAACGTTTTTCCTAGAATCAAAGAAATACTGCAGGAGAAATTCAATTTTTGCAATTTGTCCACTCTTGAAGAAATTAAGAGCGTCAAGGGACAAGAAAGGATTAAATGACTAGACGGTTAACAATTTCACGGGCAGACTGTCAAAGCCAATTTTCATCCTAATCTTTGGGAAACCGAGTCTTATAAACTGCACAGTGGTTGAGTGGTTTAATGACAAAAGGATTGAATGAAACTCTCGACCAATTCTTGTAGTGCTTCATGTGGCCCACTGAATTTTAAATCTTGGTCAAGGTATTTGGGTTCAAAGGGGTTACACTAGAAAGGATTACACTCGAAATTTGGAGGTTTTTGGGGAAATTTTGGTAATTGAATATGGAGACCAAAGGAAATGGAAGAGAAGCAAAGGCTCGTGCGGAACCCTTAAATTTCCTGTCTAGTGTAAATTTACAACTTGACTCCTTAACCCTTTCCGTAACCCTTAAGCGCGTTAAAGGACCACGCCTTTGAAAACAGGGTCTAGGCCACAACGTAACGATGGGATTATTGTTTGTCGATTACGGCGAAACGACTAACCGATGAACCGATGAATGGTCCTCATGGGACCAATGCAAAATCTGTCGGGTTACAAGAGTCCCTCCAGTCCTCGTTTGTTGTGGATTATCCTTCCGTAGAAGCCAAACAAACCGCGAATAATCTCACTGTATACCGACAAACAGAAACGGTAATCGCATTAAAGCCATATTTCAAGCAGGTACCTAATTACTTGCTAAAGTTTGACATCTTGTCAGTTTGCATCCATTTTCCTTCTGCTCTGTTGATATCATTTGTCACGTCAGAATGTATAGTATTCCTCAAAAATTGATTAGGATATTTTTTTATTTCGAAGAGAATTTCGTTAATTATTTCTAAAGAGCTTTAGAAATATCTAGGCAAAAGATGTTGGAGTCTTGATTTCAGAGTTGCTCTGCAATTAATCGAGAGAGAAAAAAGCGGTTGGCCGTGGCCGCTCGCTCGTGCGAGCGTCCAAGAATATCCCGGGCAATCCTCCGTACGTTAAGATGTACTTGCAGAGATGTTACGAGGTCGGATTCGTGGCAGTTGTAGAAGAAGCAGAAGTAGAAGAAGAGAAGAAGAAGGACGATGGAGGGAAGAAGTGGAGAACTTGCTAGAATGGACTTGCATCTCTCAAAGTGGCAATGCGGAGCAGGGCATCTCATCGGAACCGTGGCACACAACTCTTCTTTTCTTTTTTCTTTTCTTCTTTTTTTTCGACAGCTTCCCTTCCACCGTTTCTTGCAAGTCTACCTTTCTTCTTACTTTTCTTCTTTTTCTACCGCCTTTCTCTCAATCTCTCCTGGTTTGACGATGCAGCCACACCAGAAAAAGGACCTGTTTACTTGCACTGGAGAAAGAATATCTACCATCAGGCTGTACACTCTGAAAAAATGTTTTTGAAAATTAAATAAATATTGCATTGAAATCTTTCAAGAATCTTTACTGGGTACCTGATCTCAAATGTTGTAAATAGTGTAGAAAATTGAGGAAAATAGACACATTGTTGAATGCAATTAGTTGAATCTGTAATTCTATGACAAATCATTCAAAAACGACATCTACAAATATTTCGAAGGAAAACTGTAAAACTTGATTCATTATTTTGTAGGTTAAATTTTAATGGAGTTTTTCCAAGTTTAGTCTACAGAAATGATTAGATTTTAATAAATTAGGGCTCATTTTGTTGTAACAGTTTCTTGTCTAGAACGTGGCCGTCTTATACACTTAAAAATTCATCTGTTGTGAAATCAGACGGTCAAATGTTGTAAAATTTTTTAAAGCAGAAAATGAGTTTACATTAATTAAAATCCAATCATTTTTGTTGATTAAAGTTAGAAAAACTGCACCTAACTTAGAGCCATGTACAGTAATTGTGGCATTAAGAAAGACAATTTTTATATCGTTTATTTTTTTCCTGACAAAATAAACATTTTTCGATCAGAATACGTATTTGAATGACAGCACCAAGATTTGTTAAAGTGATGATTAACTAATTTTTTCAGGGACTTCCTATACACGCTTGACCCCTCTGGAATAAACAATTTAAGCTGGAAAAGCTAAATGATGCATCCAAATTTTTCAGGAGAAGCAAAAAACCTTTCGAGAAAAACAACATACAAACGATTGGCTCTATGAATATATGTTTAATAATAATATTTCCGATTGTTGAATACTTGTCAAAATCCTATAGCTATCATGCCCATAGAATTGTTTGAAAATTTAATATTTTAGTATAATTCATTCATTTAGTTTGAATTATTTGAATTTTTTAAATATTTGAATACTTGAATAATTTATTGACTGAAATAGGTGTAAAAAAACGAGAAAGTATGATTTTGGAAGAAAGCTCACTTTCGTCAAGAAGTGGACTTAGCACCGTTCAGTTTCAATTCCCTGCTTCAATTACAGCATGAAGTTTTTTTTTGTAACGTACAACGTACATGTTATGTTTGAAAATATGTCTATATTCCTTGGCTTTATAAACTGTTCAAATTAAACGAGTTTAAATTGTTCGTTTGTAGATTTAAAATCTCCAATTTCAAAGGATCAATTCTCAAATATATTGCATTTATCTTTCATATATGTCTCCTAAACTAAATACCCCATACCAGTTCAAATAAAATGTAAATCCCGAAATCCACAATTTAAAACATACTTTACAATGCAAAAAAAAGTTTTTGTCATTTGTAATAAAGCGTTTTAAGTCATGCTTAACGAGGCAGAAAATGCGCCAAAGATGGACAAAAATTGAGGGATTGCAAACAAATGACGGAGAACCGAAACGACAATGCATAATTGGGGGTGGGTAAAGAGTTGGGGGGATAGCACAGCTGGGTGCATTGTGCGCCTGTCATAAGCGGAATTACGATGCAGGCGGCATTCGCCAGACCATGCCTCGTAATTCTTTTATGCAACGCGTGCCCCTGATCATATCTCGTTACATTCGGCTGCATTAATAACCATGAGACCGGATCTGTGTCAGCGGCGTCAGGCTTCTGAAAATTCTTCAGTCTACCTGTTTGTGGCCCGGTCGCCCGAAAAACCTCCTGAAGAAAACGAGAGCTTGGCGCGTGATGGTGAAAGCGTTACCATACCTTTTTTACCCCGATAAGCTTTAGCTTCGTCTGTTGAATGAATTTTTTTTTTTTTTTTTTCCATTTCTTAAACAGTATATATATTTAATTTTTACAATTTAATCTTTTGTAATATAAAAGGTTCATCACTTTGAAAAATTTGTTCAACTTGTGGAGGAATCGAACCTCCGATACTCGATATACTTCGCAGAAACTTTTTTAAGAAAGACGAAATTTGCGAATTGTAAGGTTTAGGTGGGAAATGCATGATAATAAAAATGTAGTGGCAGTAGCAGGTTCAGTGACATTGTATACGATACGCATGTGCGTGACGTGTGGAGATCCGTTATGCCCATAGCTAGTCATAGCGCCCACTGCGGAAGTACATTGTACTCGCAAGCCATAAGGAATCTATCGATGGCTAGTACGATACTCGTAGACATTTGCGATAATAAATGCAGTCAGTTGACACCACGTTCATCAATTGGCATCAGGAAGCTGCCAACGTAGCTACACTCTACTATCGGCGCAAAACTGATAGGCATCTGCCCTTCAAGCTTAACTCAGTAAAAAAATGCTAGAGTAATAAGTTAATAGTCATTTGAAAGCTGAAAGTGTTTCACATAAATGAGCTTGAAGACGTTATTGTACAAAATTTGTTGTGCTTTGCAGACTGAAAAAGTTTTTTAAAAAAGTAAGGAATTTCGTGCATATTTAAGAAGAGTCAGGTTTAGAACATTATTTCTTATACAAGAGGTAATGGGAAAAATGTGAAAAAATTCACGAATATGAGGAAAGCACTTGTGAACAATTTGTAGTTGACCAATTTGAGAAATAATAAAAATTGTTGCTTAAAATTACAAAAATGTACAACTATACTATCTTCAGTTTTAATGAAGATATTAAAGCGATTCAAACTTCAAACTGTAACGGATAGGCTCTGTAATTATTTACAATATCCCTGAAGGATTTGATTGTTTTATTTATTGTGAAAATCGCGATATTTTCAGACTTTTTTTTTTGTTGGAAAGCAAGTGTCAGAAAGCCGCGGGGTGCCGTTTTTTTGCTGCCGACCGATGATGCCTTTCTTTGACCCGTGCTTCCGAATTGTTGCCCAGGCATTGGCGCTTCTTCTGACCGGCAGCAAAAAAAAATGCATCCCCGCTGGTTACTAACACTTACTTTCCAACAAAAAAAATGTCGGAAATTATCGCGATTCTCACCAAAAATAAAACAATCACATCCTTCCGGGAGATTGTAAATAATTACAGAGCCTATCCGTGACAGTTTGAAGTTTGAATCGCTTTAATATCTTCATTAGAACTGAAGATAGTATAGTTGTACATTTTTGTAATTTTAAGCAACCATTTTTATTATTTCTCAAATTGGTCAAGTGCAATTTGTTCACAAATGTTTTCCTCATATTCATGAATTTTTTCAAATTTTTCCCATTGCCTATTGTATAAGAAATAATGCTCTAAACTTGACTCTTCTTAAATGTGCCCGAAATTTCTTACTTTTTTTTTACATTTTTCAGTCTGCAAAGCACAACAATTTTTTTACATTAACGCCTTGAAGGTCATTTACGTGGAACACTTTAAGCTTTCAACTGACTATTAACTTATTACTCTAGCTTTTTTTTTGCTGAGATGTTAAGCTTCATAGGCAGATGCCTATCATTTTTGCGCCGATAGTAATCTTGGTTACTGACACTGTCAGTCTTGTCAGTCAAAGACTGACTTCTGCCGAGCCCTGTTCTAGACTAACGCTCTTTTTAGCCTTAAATCTCACAATTTTATGACACTATAACATTTGATGTAAATAAATGTTATATTGACGCCATACAATTTTTCGTTCTTTTATTCTGATCAACTACAACTAATGTATTGTAAGTAATTGTACTGCATTAAAAGTGTATGATTGTACTACTACAATTTTATTGGTCCGCAATCTGCGTTGTATTGCAATTGTAGAAATATAAATGAATTTTATAAAACTTTCAAATATATTGATACATTGATGTATTTTTGAAAAGTTATATTTGTGTGCTTCTCTCATATAAGTTTTTTTTTAAACAAAATAATTGTTTGACAAGTCGCAATGATAGGTTATTTGAATACCTACTTTGAAATAATATTTAAGAAAAACAAGTCAGTTAAATAATTTTTCGCTTCTGGACTTGACTTGCAATCTGAGAGCTTTAGACTTATCTGTTTTATGAGCCAAGTCCCATTCAAGTCAGTGGTGACATTATAAGCTTCCCAAAACTTTAAACTGCTTTTTCTATTTTTTTTTACATTCTCATCTCAATGAGAAGGTATTGGTTTAATTTATGTGAAAAATGACTTTCGCGGATTCAATCAAATGTCGACGTTTTGAGGCCCCCTGAGTCAGAAAAAACGGTTT
>JAABKJ010011916.1:0-10636 GCA_011634705.1 Andricus grossulariae
ATCACCAAATTACAGTTGTCGATGATTTGACCTTTAATTTTAAAAGGTCTGGGCGCAAATGTGGGGGAAATACAATGTCCGAGCGCGTAGCGCGAGGTAAACACACTATCGACCGCGAAGGGCGAGAACCAACAGTCGCGCGCCGTAGGCGCGTTCAAACTTGCGAGCGAAGCGAGCCGCGCGCCAAGCGCGCGACGAAAATGTGCGCGCGCGGCGGGCAGATTTTTTTAATTTCGGTCGGGCAGTAAACGCACCCTCGGGAAAAATCTTCTCGGTCGCACAGTAAACCCCACCACGCGAAAAATCTACTTTCTTTCAGTGTTGCATATAGTATTTTATTCCACTCTTGACCGTGGCCAACTTTTGGCCTTGAAAAGCGAGTGCGACGCATTTTTCTATAGCTTTGTTCGCGGCTGGAATTCTGATCGACTCAATTTTCTCAATTTAATTTCAATCCGCAAATTTTACTTTCACCCCGCTAATTTTACTTTCGCCCCACACATTTTTTTTCGCTCCGAAAATTTTACTTTCATCGCGCAAATGCGGTTTACGGGAAATATATGCTACTTTCACCCCTATTTTCAGAGAAAAAAGGTGGCCATTTCGGTCGAATGTGGAATAAAAGATTACAAGTTTCGAAAAAATTGAAAAAAGTACTTCTTATTATTATTATTTATTATTATTATACCATTAGGCCGCGTCCCTTTCGGGGTAGGCGTGAATTGTTCGGTTGGAAAGTAGTAGTGTGTGGATGGGTATATATAGGTATAGGGTAGATAGGTATATAGGTGTAAGGTATAGATATTTTCGATTGATCTAGAATTCTCGTGTTATTTTTTTAAATAACACGTTCATTCCGTAACACTGCTCCGACTCAGATTGCTGATCAATCTTTCTAGCGATCACCCCACTTGGAGAGCCTCACAAGATTGTTATGTGTGGTTCCCCACTTGGGCCCATTAGTATCCGAGGTCTTTGTTTCAGGCTTCATTCACTCTACTCACATTCTTTTTATCAACTATTTGTCGCCAAACTTTTCTGTCCTGGCATACTTCTCTAGCTTCCTTCACGTCCATGCATTTTTTAAATTAATTTTTCATAAAGTTAGGTTTGGTCATCTCTTAGGAAATAATTAAAAACAATTTCCACCCAATGAATTTTAATTTTGATTCCCGAACCCCCTCGTATTGTGCCCGGAAAATGCCCCAAAAAATGCATAATATCATTTGTGTAAACAAATTGTTCACCTGTTGATAATAAAGTCACGACCAGTTTTTTGTTTTATTTTAAACATTTTATAAGTGTTTGATATTTTTACTACTTTTGCGTTTTAAGTGTGAGTTTCTGTCTCTTTGAATTGCTTTGATGTTTTTTTTTAACCATCACTATATCAGCAATAAATGTTTCGACTGATGAGGGCTGACATAGCAGCCGAAACGTATCGACAAATTTCAAATTATATTTCGCTGAATTTTTATTGATTTTGACTTGTCATTGGAGACTATTTCGACACATATTGTTCACCTGTTCATCGTAAAAAGTTTTTTTTTTGGAGTTAATAACACAATTAATGAATATTGAAGGTAATCATTTTTCACTTAGGATTTTCGTTAATTGTTTAAACAATTTTCGTTTGCTTAAACAATTTTTTATCCTTCATATCGTGAAAAGTATTTTTATAATTTTCGTACGTTATTATGAGTTCTGAAAAAACATTGTTTAAGCAAATGAAAATTGTTTAAATAATTGATTCTAGAAAGTAGTAACTTTTCAAGAATCAGATGGGAAAAATTGGTTAAGAATGAAAATTGTATAAATAATTGACAAATATTCTTCAAAAAGTATATTACTCTCATCATTCGTCCTATGTGTCATTAACTTCAGAAAATATTAACTTTTTACGATTTATAGGGAAAAATAGTTTAAATAAATCAAAATTGTTTATATAATTACTAAGCCTATTGAACACGAATTATACATTATTCTCGCAATTGATCAACTGTATCATTTATCACGAAAAATAATAACTTTTCACGAATTAAAGGTGAAAACGACTTTTTTAAACAAGTAATAGTTGTTCAAACAATTCAAAATTAGTCAGGAAATATTTTCAAACTTTTTACTTATCGAATGAAAATAATTCACGTTGCAAAAGTTACACAAAATACTATCCTTAACATGAATTTTACGTAAAACTGCTATATTGCATTTCTTAGGGCATTTTTCAAGCACAATGCAAGGGGATTTGTCGAGTTAACATTAAAACTTATGGGGGGAATTATTCCTTGAACATTCCTTAAGGGGTGACTAAACTTTAATTTACAAAATGTTCAAACAAATTACTTCTTTTTTTCTATTTTTTTGAAAACCAAGAGCAAAAACCAAGAAACAAAAAGTGCTTTCGACATATTGGGCTGTAACATTTTAAAGCCTGAGACAAAGATAAAATATGATAATAATAAATAATAATATGCAATAATAATTTTTTTATAGTATATAATATGCAGTCGAAGCTATCAATAACACCGCTACGAATAAGACCGCTTCCCCTCATCCTTGCTCGAGCTCGCCGAAACGCTTCCCCCACTTTCATGCTGACTACGAAATTCCAGTCAGCTGCTACCAATAGTGCCGCCGTAGAAATCGCAATTTTTATGGTTTTTAGGACATTTTTTTATATTATCGAAATATATCAAATATTAATTGTGATATTTTCATATTTTATAATATTTTTCGATATTATATTTGGATCATATAAAAAAAACACTCCTAAAAACCATAAAACTTGCGATTTCTACGGCGGCACTATTGAGAGCGGCTGACTGGAATTTCGAAGTAAGCTTGAGAGTGGGGGAAGTGCTTCGGCGAGCTCGAGCAAGGATGAGGGGAAGCTGTCTTATTCGGAGCGGTCTTATTAGGAGCTTCGACTATTGTATGATACTATATTATTACATTATATGTTCCTCTAAGCCACGAAAACACGTTACTCGCAGATTTTTGCGACTATTGATACTAGACCGGGTGATTGCAGCCAGGTAGACACAATAGCCGGAATGTTGCATTTAACAGGGTACAAAAAAAAACACCTTTTTTCAATTACAAAAAAAACAACAACAGGAAAATTTTCCGGAAAAAGCTCTATGTTGAGGCCGGTATAATTGCCTTAAGATTATTTGGTAAAAATATTACATCAAACAATTCATCCTTGTAGGTGTATTATGGATGTGGCGAAAACCGGAGTTGTTTGAAGCACCTTAAGGCGGTAGGCGCCTTTGATATGATAACCCTTCGTGCGTGGGTGCGTGAAGACCACAGGCGTGGAGTTGCCTATCCATCGTTATATACTGATCTTGAAAGTTGAAAGTTTGAAATCGAGGATTAACGAGAGAGACTTTATTTAATCGAGCGTCGACTCGGCTAGTCTGTCTGACAATTGCTTTCGGCTCGCCGACAGCCTTTGCGGCATTTCTTGGGACTTCTCTATTTGGGCATTTTGATATCTATGCGTAGGATTTGAGAATTTCGCAGGAGCTTACAACTTACATCGACAAGCGGTTTCTTCCGGGAAGCGGTTTTTTACTTTTTAGTCGGTTTCTCGACCGATCACTTTGCCGACTCCTCGTGAAACGTGTGTAACGGTCGGTCGTATAACGTTGACGGTTATGTTATAATCATAAATCCTTTTTACACCGTGGCATTATGAGCGCGGTGCTTATATGCACGATTCGCGTTCCAACGCGGATTTTACTTATACACAAAGTCTTAAAAGTATAGCCACTTTTTTCGACAGACGCTCCACCAATTTTAATTTTATGTACTTCCATGTCAGTGATTCTTAATTCCAGGTTAAAAGGAATAAGGAGCAAATTTCTGAAATTAAAAGTAGTTCACCAAAAAAATCTGCAATGCACGACATTCCAACAAGTAAAAAGTTAACAGTACAATCAACATTAGGTTACCCAATGAAAAACTGCATTTTTAAATTTTGCAAAGGCTATCTCTAAATTTCTTCCGTTTGGTAAAAAGTACTGCCATAACATTTTTTTTATGTAAAGAAATTGTTTGGAGGTTCCACTGGGATGTTTTGTTTTGAAAATGAATTTTCTTAGTTGTTGGTTTTTGCAAAATACCAATAAAAGGTCAACAAATTTTTATACTCCTGAAGAGTATTTCTTATTTATTAGAAAATGAGCCCTAAATTTTATGAAACAAAAAAAAACTTGTAGATAATATTCGACTCAGAATACGAAAATGTGTAATATTATTACAATTAATCGATTTTTACTATAATTTCAAGAGTATCTTCTCTATAATTAATAAATTATAAATATTTTACCGAGTGACAGAAAAAATCTTGAATTTCGAAATACACAAAAAATACACATTTTTTATACTTCAAAGATTCCTATAGTACCTTAAAATGTATTTTGTGAATGAAATTGACTAAAAATTACTAATATGCATTATTAATGGAACTTATGTTCTTTTGAATTCAAAATAATTCGATGAAGTTTATGATAATTCCAAGTGAAGTTTAAACGCATTCAGGATAAATTCAAAGTGAGTTCAAAACAATTTAAGTAGAATTCGAAAGAATTCAAATGAAGAGGGAAAATCTAAAAAATGATATTGATTTCACTAAAATGAGAGTGGATTTAGATGAATTGAAGGCAATTAAGGAGACTTTGCTGAAATTTATTAGAATTTGAGTGAATTAAACAAAATGGAAACAATGAAAAAATTGCTATTCAATTGAGTAAAATGTAGAGAACAGAATTCAGGGCAAATTCAACAAAACTTGAGTGAATTGGAAAAAATTAAAAAGAAAACACCAATAAATTAAATAATATTTCAGTGAACTCGGAGGACAATAAGGGAAATGAGAAGAATTCGATGAAATTCATAAAAATTCCAAGTTAATTAAAAAGAAATTCAAGTCAATTAAAAAGAATTCAAAGACATCAAGAATATTCATCAAATTCATTGAGTTTGGAATGAATCAGAAGAAAATCCAGGGAATTCATAAGAATTTCATGAAATGCCTGAGAATTCAAGGTAAGTTTGAAAGATTTCAGGGTGAACACAAAAAAACTAAGTCAAACAAAAAATCCATTCAATTTAATAGAATCGAGTGAATGTAGAAGAATTGAAGTAAACTAGAATGAATTCAAGTTAATTCCAACGAATTCAAAATAATTTAAAGGATTTCAGTATAAATTAATAAGAAACCAGGGAAAATTCCTAATGAGTGCAGATAAATTTCATGCAACTAAAAAAATATAAAATATTTAATTGATTTCAGTATAAATGCAGTGTGTTTACAAAATTAAAAGGAATTCTTGAAAATTCATCAAAATGAACAAGAATCTAAGATGAATTTAATTTTTGTTACTACTTTTGTTGTATTTGGTTTGAGTGCACGACTTCCGAAGATAAATTACAAATTAATAAATAAACTTTTAATTGTTTTTCATTTAAGCAGTATTGGGTTCACTCAGAAAAAAGCCTTTTTCAGAATAAAATGTTAAAGTATAAAGTGAAGCCCTCAAAATTGAAACAGTCTAAATTTGAATATTTCATATAGTGATACAAACTTTTGCTGAATTTATAATTATTAATTTTTCCAGTTGTTAATGGAATTTGATTAATTCTGAACTGTTTCAATGTAATTGTTCAGGCGATAAAATACTACAGTTCAAGATGTTTGAAATGTCTATTTTCATATGATGAATATACCGTAAAGAAATTGCATAATACTATAATTTGTAGTAATTTCACATTTTCGTCAGTTTTAAATAAAAAAAAAATGTTTAGCAATTTTTTCCGGTGGATTCTTTTCATATCAAAATGCAAGAGGCGAAGCTTTTTTATTTTTCTTCTTTATTCCGGAACGTGGTCCATAATCCAACCATAAAAGTGACTTAGCTTTGTAGAAATTATAAAGGCTTTTCGCGGAGATAAAATTCATTCGTTTTAAATCCTAATAGTTTTCCATTCAAAATTGCTTGAATCTAATCCAAATTCTTTTTGCTTATCATTAAATAAAGTGAGTTTTGTATTATATAGTGTTTTACGAGCATCTCCATCCACTGTTATTGATTCAGATAATATATTAAAGGATATATGGGCTGACTGGTCCAATTTTTTGGGACGATTATAGACACAGCCTTTTTTTAACTTAAAAAAATTAGTGATTGTAATAGATTGGTGATGAAACAAAAATTAAACCAAATTTTCAAAATTTAAATATATATATATATATAACAAATATTCTTGAAATTCTATTCATTATTCTTAGGGTTTATTCTAGTATCTTCAATTATATAAATTTTTATTTTTATCTGGACATTTATTTAAAATTGTATGTGTAATCTGAGCTTAGGGCCGAAGCTTAAGTCCCAAAAACATCATTCCTAAACTATCAGTCCGAAACACAGTGGCTTAAAATAATATAAGATCCAACCAGTGTGGAAAAATCTTCTAGCTATGGCCCGGTCCAGACCAGACCGTCTGGTCAGCCGCTAGGTATTGGCTGGTCAGACACTAGTTGGGGGCTGGTCAACCGCTGGCTGGACTCCCTTTATTTTTTTAATGACTTAGAAAAAAAACATTCTTCACCATAAGTGCTTTTACCTGATCAGTGCCGAACCTGGAGCAGGCCTGACTATCAAGGTGTTAAAAAAATCTTGGTTTAATATTGTAAATTTCTTATTTTCTATCATTTTAGACTCCCTGTACATTTTTCGAAAAAGGCCCAAAACTACGAGCCCCACAATAATAAGGCCCAATTTCGTTTTCTCTTTTTAATTTTCAAATTTTTGAAGCAAGAATAATGATATCAAATTGACAAACACATAATAATAAATACATTCTTCACTTGTTTTTACAAGTCAATATTGCGTAACTGCACTTACCAGGCATATGGAACACCTTTACGACTTTGGAAAGTATATAAAAAATTTTGCCTAGCCCTTACAAACTTTCTCGCACTCAAAATGTACCTAATAAAATTGTTAAGACTGCAGCAATAAAATTCCCAGATCTTGAATTAAATTAAGATCTTACCATTTTAATTGCTAAAGTCTACTAAATTCTTTTTATGTATGGCAAGTGCGAGAAAGTTTTCAAAGGGTCAATAAAATTCGAAGATAATTTTCAGAGCTTCTAAAATTAAATTTAGTATTATTAGTCCCATAAAAATAAGATTTTCTCCTCCTATAAACTCAAATTAAAAATCCATAAAAAAATCTAAAAATGAGGTTTATTATGTACTGTAGCGGTCAACAGTTTACGCCACCTCTCCTTGAAAATTGAAATTTGCTTATTTCAAGGCGATAACAAATTATAACCTAATGAAGAAATTACATATCTGAATTCACTCTAAAACACGTAAATTTCATGAAAATATAAAATTCTCCTATCTTTTCATCTAAAAATTATACAAATATTTTTAAATAAAAAAGGCCATTTTTGCACATTTAGGATTTAGTTGGATACAGAAGGCAAAATAATTTTTGTTTAGTTTTTAAAGATGATTTTCTTACATTTTTGACATTTTTTGTATTTTGATATTCCGTCAAATTGGTACGATTGATTGACTTGTGATGACAGAAAAGTTCAGCATTTTTACATACCTTAATCCTAAAAATGATATCTTTTCCATTTGACTCCAGAACACAATTGAAATTTATGTGCATTTTATTAACTGATAATTTAGGCTATTTTCTTGGTTTATTATTCATGATAACTTGAATTGCAAAACTTCACAAATCAAAATAAACAACCAAACACAAGCTATAAATTAAAACAACTGCGAGACAGTCGTAGAGTTGCCAATTTTGACAGCGAAATTTCATGCAATTTTGGGATTATCTACTGTTGGTTATCTACTGTTGGAAAATGTAATGTCTAATCAAAAGTCCTCAAATATTTATAAATAATAAAGAAAGAACGCTTTGTATCAATAAATATTGTTCATTAAACTTCAAGCTTTGATTTTTATGTATAAAAGTGCCACAGAAATGTTTAATTAAAGTAAAAAGTATGAATAATGAAGAGGCGAAATTTTTTTTTCAGGTTAAAAATTAATTTTTTGCTCTCAAACATTAATTAATTATAAAATTTAAATGAAACCTCGTCAGAAAATACAGTATCATTGTTGAAATGTTATACTAAAAAAAATAATTAACATTTTTTGCCAGTTTTCCAGTTAATTAAGATTATCTACTGCAAATCATTATCTACTCTGGGGTGGTTTCCCCTACTCCCTTATTTCTTGAAATTTCTCAAAAATTTTGAAACGTTTTTTCAAATAATTTTTTTGTTGTAATTCCAAAAATGCAGGAGTATACAAACGTTCATTAGTGCCTTCTATACAGGGAGTCACAGACTTAAGTGCTCGGACTTATATGGCTGTATAAAAATAAAAAATTCCTTTTCCAAAGATCAGTTCAAGTTTTTGAGTTATAAAATATTTAAGCTGGGCCAATCAGTAACGCGGTATGAACAGTCGTGCGTGTGTGAGCGGGAGTTCAGCGCAGTGTAGTGACCGCTGTTCTCCCATCGCTAACCCCAACTCGGCGCTTGCTTCAATAACACTGCGTTGGACTCCCACTCACGAACGCACGTCTGTTTATATCGTGCTCCTGATTGGTCCAGCCTAAATATTTTATAACTCAAAAAATAAAACTTCAACTGATTTTTGGAAAAGGAATTTTCGATGTATTTTATTTTTATACAGCTATGTAAGTCCGGACAATTCAAACCTTTTTAACTAGATGTCGTTGTTGTGAAAAATATTTCAAAAAATTATTTCTGATTATTGAAAAAAAAGTTGTGAAATCTATTTATATACGTTAGAATTGATATTAAATTTGAATTGAAAGTTGTTAGCATGGAGAGCAGACATAAGTAGACCAAACTCTTGTGCATTTACTTCACAAAAATCGAGCATTCTTCTGCCGGAAGTCGGAAGCTGACCCCCCCCCCCCATAAATGTCTTCATGGAACATTGCATTTTGTGCTTAAAAAAAAAATACTCTCATTTTCGGTTACACTAGTTTTGTCTCCTTATGTCTATTCTCCATGGCTGTTACAAAACAAAATAGATTTTAATCCATAGGAATACAGGTGAGCCCAATGACAGTGGTTTTGTAAATAATATCTATCAGTGGCTTTCGTATTTTATGCTGACACAGTGCACATCAGTTAAAACTACTACGATATCTTTTTAGACAATTGATGTATTGATTTCGCAATATTACATAAATTAGTTTTCGTACCGGTTAGTGTCGGTAGAAGTTGACAATTTGACAGTTTTGGCTTATTTAAGGCGAATCATTGTTCTCGAATTGTGTTTAATACAATATAATTTCTTTGAAAGTGAATTCAAAGTGCATCCTAGTAAATTGATCAGAAGTTAAGTTAATTCACGAGGAATGAAGATGATTTAAGAAAATGTTAGGGAATTCAAAAGTTATTTTCTATAGATTTCAGAGAATTCGACGAAATTCTAATGAATTCAAGAGAATTCGAGTACCATGTTTTGCCTTGAATAAGCATAAACAGTCAACTTGTATCTTTTCCTGACATGTATCTTGTGAACGGTGAAGCTACCGAGAAAATATAGTCTGGAGAAATTAGCTCGAGAAACGTTCATTTTCAGAAAAAAAGAAAATTTTTTTCTTAATAATAATATCCCCTCGCATATCCCTAAATGTATTTAAAAAAATATATATAAAAAGTTCCCCATCCGCTCGCTTACGCATACACGCCTGGCCTCGAAAAACCCCCCCTAGGCGGATAGTAGCGCTGGTTTTCAGCTATTGTATACGAAAGGGTGCATCGGAGAACAAAAATGAATAGGGGTATAGGAAAAGGGAAAAATTTCCTTTCAGAAACAATAAATTTATTTGCAATACGGGTCATTTTTATATAATTTATAAAAGCGTTTTTGCTTGAGATTACTTACTTTAATGGTATCACTTCTTGAAAAATAGTATGTCTCAAGTATATATTCTCAACTGAGTGTCCGGATGCAATAACGGCACATAACATTTTTTCGTGTGAAAAAAAATCCCCTGGAGGCTTTCAACAAAATTTTCGAATTTTAATTTTTGAAGGATATATCTGGATGTGAAATTTTATTGCGCATCTTTTTTCCTGTAGATAAAAGTTGTATCTTCTTTAGTTTACAAATTAAAGCCGAAAAGCCGACTTTAAAAAAAATGAATTTTAATCCGTTTTTCACTTAAACTTGCGATCCGTTCGACAGTTTTTGGAATTTTTAAATAAAATTTTCAGAAAATGCGCTCTAGGGTATCCTTGGATTGATAGAATAAGAGGAATTCAAAGAAAAATATTTGAAAAATTGTTATTAACTTTTTTTCGATGCTCAGCGTGAATCGGACTTTTGTAACATCCAGCGTTTTGTTTATCGAAGGAATTTTGAGCAAGGAAAGACTTCTGGCAACTAAAATCCGGAGAAAACGGTGCTAACGTTTTGAGGAAAGTTTCAGATCAAAATATTCAATATTTTAGGAGTAGTTGATTTTAGTTGTCAGCGCTGGAGCTTTCGAGTGTACTACAGGACTCTGGGGCTTGCCGCCGTGACACGTTCTCGCGCTAGTGAGTTTTT
>JAABKJ010011917.1:0-10636 GCA_011634705.1 Andricus grossulariae
AGGATCCGCATACGGCGTATATGGGTAATATGGATATAGAAAATGAAACCCCGGGTTTGGAAAAGGCGGGCAGGGATAGCCAGGATGGTATACAGGGATTTACTGGAACATTAATGAAGGGTATATCGAATGTTACATCGCATTTTTCATATCAGGTACCTTGAGAATACATTTCTGGTCGAGGTAAAAGACTTTTCCTCATAATGAGTCTATACGCTAGGAGGTCTGGTTCCTTTCGCCTTATCTGTTTGATTTAGCACATCCAAGGAGGATTGTTGTGCCACCTTTTAGGTGGGAACCGATATCTCTGAAATAGAGTTCTACTCCTTCACTTTCACGACATGTAAAGCATACTTGTATGCTTCCGCTAAGTTCTTCAAACGGCTCATATCAAAGAAATGTCACCATTTCGTCTATACGTCCGCGAATGAAAGCCGTCAAGTCTATGCCCGTAACTGGCATAATCATCAGTTCGCTTTTCTCCACTTGCAGCGAATTATGTGTGCCTTTAACGTGATCGTCCGTGTATTTTTCTTGCAAAGCATGCGTTGCCCTGCTCAATAGCTACTGCATTCTATCATAATAATCACTAACTTTTTCCTTCTTTGTTTTCGTAAATTTCATGAATTCATGAAAATGCCATTAAAATCTCTACGTAGGTGCATAATGTTTCTGTCAGTGTTAACGAATTCATCTACAGTGTTCTATTTCTTACCCCTTACACTTTCTCTCTCATCCATTGTCAGTTGACTTGCGCTATGTTGGTAAAAGGAGCTCTGTTATCTGAAGGTATGTAGACATCTCCATTAACTATGCCCTGCAAGAACTCTGTCAAGGGGATATTATTTTTGTTTTAATAAGGGATGTGGTATGTAGCTTGTTGTAGTATGATTTTGTTTGAGAAATGACAAACTTCCTACATCGAGGTGCAACGACGTGTCACCCTAGTTGATGTTAGCTTTGAAACCATTTACATTGGCTCTGTTGCCCTCTGTTTTGTCGTCCGAATCCATCATTTTGGTTTCATAGTGGTGATACCTTCATTTAATAATCAATTTTCGCGATACGCAAAATTGTAGACTCTTAGATTCTTATTTCCTGAATAATGTGAATCTTTATGTTGCTTATGATTTACATATTTAGTAGTCAGGTAGCAAACTCGAGAAATCCTAAAATAAATAAAATAATTTCATAATGTGTTTTGACTGATCAACATTGATAAACTTCATCAAAAAGATCTGGCAAAATGTTCGTTGACTTCTTCAGATCCTTAATTAGCTCGTCCAACAAAAACAGAAACCTCCCTGAAAAAATCACAGGTATATCGTGCTAAATGCTTTTCAAAAGCTGCTGATGCTTGGTATATTTTGGAAATAAGAATAAAAAAATTCCCTCAAGGCAATTAGTTGTTTTATCCTCTCACGAAAAAAACCGTGATCACGCGTGATATAAACTGGTATTTAAGTTGAGTGGTCTAAACGTCGGGGAATTACTGATACTACCGCTTCCACCCCAGCAAACAAAGAATCGAACATCACAGGAAATTCATTGTCGTTTGTTTTGGTTTTGATTTTAATTGCGAATTTTTACCAGCGCGTCTAGCAGATGTTTCTAAGGGTAACTTTAAAACATTAATTTGTTCCGAAATTGGTTATTTATTGACAAAAGAGGCCCGTCTCATTATTTATTAATTCTGACAATCTTCGAGATAATTTTTAAATCACTTGATCTTGTCATCCAAACCTTTAAAATTGTTATTTTGAAATACTGAATCTGAGCTTCCTTCCCTGAATTATTTCGGTAAAATATTTCTAAGCTATTTGTACTTAGATTTGACTCAGTTTTCAGCTGTTATCATTTTGCAGACGCTGCTAAATTACCTGCAATAGCACGTTCGTATCGTTGACGTACTTTTTTTCCGGCACGATGCTTTTTCTCATGTGCTGTTTTGCGGGGAGGGAGAGATTAGGCATGGGATGCGCTTCTCTCTCTCTCTCTTTCCCTCTCTCTACTGCTTACTTTGCTTTGAGCCCGCTCTAGCACACTTAATTGGACACATACAGTTCGCACTCTAGCATGGCATTAGGTATTCAACTTTTCTTCAGACTGATATTGGGCAATTAAGTCATTCTAATTCAAGAATTGTTATTGTGCCGCGTGAGACTCCTTTCCGTACAACTATGCAGGGTGAATGAGGCCTTACTATTATTTACTGAATTTGACTATGAAAGGAATATAGGCCTCCAAATAATAGTAGAATTTATTTGTAGGTGAGCTAAGAAACTAGTATCAATTCAGTGATTCACTGTTTATCGCACACGATTCTAATAGTCGGAAATAAATGTCGCAAGAAAATTAAATACTGACATCAATTGTCTCGAGTTGAATGCACATAATAAAATTGAGCCTGCGTATTGAATTGGATAACCAAAGGTCTTAGATAGATATCTTGCAAACCACGACGCCCAGGAAAACCAGAAGCTTAGAAACGGCTTAGATTTTGATTTTAACAACGCAGCACGCAAAGTCTCATTAACTCACAGTTGCCATTTCTTTAAGAAATAATAGCATGAATTTCGCTTATACAGTGAACCAAAAGCAAGGGCTAAAAACAGCCTAAAATTTGAATCACTTTCATGAGGCGTAATTTAGAATCATCGTTTTTGGGAGAAAACGTGCATATGCTCAGCAATTTGAATCTTGCACCTTTCACTGTCATTTTGAATTTTCCTGTAAACTTTAGAAAACCTTTTTCATCACGTTACAGGTCAAGCCAAGCAAGAATTGATTTTTTTTGTAAACTTCTGAGTAAGCGGTAACGTGACAGGGGAGAGAAAGGGGTTTAATCCTATTTCACCACAACCTCCGTCACCTTGTTACGTACGAGATAATAATTATCAATATTAAGAACCTGTGAAAGAGCTCTAACTACTTCACTATAACGGAGGTTCTAGCTGCTACTAATTTGTTCAATTTTTTGGGTTCGTGATCAAAATCTTATTAATTAAAGATGTTTTCCTTTTCGGCTGCCCTGTTACCGTTGAATCTCAGTAATGCAAAGCATTCTTCTTTGCATAACTGACGCGTTGACTCTAGTTTTAATTTCAATTTATTCAAATTGAAGCAAAATGAAATAGAAATCAGATGGTAGAATTCATAAGGATTCAAGAAAAAAAGTGATTTCTTATTCGACCTACCCTAACTTATAGCTATCGCCACACTTTCTTTGCCAGAGAAAAGGAACGAGCGGGCGAGGGTTACATTTCTCGTTTTTGGGATAGGCTGTAACTTGTCAGGCTTACACCTTTCCGTGGACCATCGCACTTCGCAGAGAACTGCACTGGGCCTGATTCACCTCTTTTATTCTGGGTGTACTATGTGGATTTGCAAAGTCGACCCATCCTTTACGGTAGGAAAAAATCGCTGCTCGTTTTGAATTAAAATAACTACATGTCTATTTGCCGATATGTCAGTTAAATTCGCGTTCTAATCGTAAGGTGCAGTAGTAAATAGGTAAAAGCGTCGAACGGTGTATTTATAAATACTCACCTTGTAATGATTCATATTGTCGTCTTTTCTCTTTCCTTCTCTCTGCTTCTCACGTCTTGCAAGTACAGGACGTGAAAGAGGAAAGATTAGTAATTCTATTTGTTAAAAAAAAATTAGAATATGAAATATTATTATATTTTAACTGAGTACTAATTTTTAAAGTAATATTCTGACGAAAAAATTACTTTTTTTCTTTGCCTATCGGTGTCCACCTTATTTTTTTTTATAAGTGATTTGAATCATTTTTTGTAATGTCTGTTCATAAATTTAACAAATAGCATTGTGAATTAGTATCATCTTGCCGATAAACACGATCAACTTCCTGGCAAGAATAAACCTAAAGTGTTAAATTTAAAGAAAAAAAATCCACATTCACCCCTTCCCCCTCCATCAGTGTCACAACATTATTTATCGGGATTACAAAGTATGTAGTTTCACCAGGTATAGTGGAATCTAAAAAATTTGAAAAGATTTTTCATTGTGCAAATATTTCCAGAGAGTTCAAAGCGTCTAAATAAATTTGTAAGGACATCATCAAATTTTGAAGAAATTTATTACATTTCAAGCGGTTTTAAAGGATATTAGTATCATTTCAATGAATTTATATTAATGCAATTCATAATATGCATTGGTATTGAAACAGGCGTATTTTCAATGTTCTGTTTTTTTAATCAAAGAAAAAATGTGCATCCTATAAGAAACAATTTTTTTATTATACATTTGACTTCACCTTGTATCGTTTTTCCATTTATTTAATTTGTTCATTTCCAATGTTATATTATACGATTTGAACCAAAAATACTTAAACAGCGTAAAGTGGTTCTGAAAAAGTTTTTAGATATAATTAGGCGAAAAATTTTATTGAATTTCATTTTGTAATAATTATGAATTTCAGGGTTATAGAATTTTACAACATGAAATCAGGAGCCAGCTTTACATTGTGCAATTTGAGATTGTAAACTTCCAAAAAGTGAAGATTAACAAAATATATTACGTAAAAATTCAATAATTCTGAAAGTTCTACAAACATTGCACATTTTTATATTGTTAATTGTTAGAATTGAACGATTGGAAATTAAAAAACTTCCACACTTTTAAACTGAAATCCTAGAGAAAACCTAAAAATTATGAGCAGGCACATTACAGTGGCTCGCAAACAAACATATTAGAACATCTGATTTGCTGATGCGTAGAAGATGATTCATTCCACAGTAATATATTATTCAATTTCAAATAGTTATAATTTGAAAATCTTCAGTTGAAACTTTTTGAAGTTCAAAGAACTTGCATTTATAAATGCTTAAATTTGAGATAATGTATACTTTAGGAATATGAATTTTGTATTAAAAAATGTACGTAGAAGAAGAATCATTCATGAAGATTGTGAAGGATAAAGTGAGTATGAGCTATTCTTCCGGGAGGCTACACTGAGAATATCAATAAATTTTAAATGCGATGAAATTTAGAAAAGTTTTTGAAAACAAATTCATAACATCCGATTCATGAACTCTACAATTCATTCATTACACTGCTGGATCTTCAAGCAAATCAAGACAGAAGTGAGAGTTTAAATTATAAATTAAAAAAAGATTTATAATAATTTTTCTTCATACGATTTTAGAATACGCAGTATTCAACAATGATCCAGAGACACCTGATAGCGTCTATTATTTTCAGTTTCATTTTACGAGCGATTAAGTTAAATTCTGAAAAAGTTTTCGAATATATTTTATAATATTTTTGTGAAGGAACAACAAATTTTGATGTAATTTCTTGTAATTTGCAATGGTGTAATTTCCTAAAAAATGTACGTGAAGTTCCAACTTAGGTGCTGGCTTCTTGAAATAAAGTGTTACAATTTTTATTTATTTTGCGAGAAGCATTCAGTTATGAAGATGCTAGAAACTGGGGAAAAATATCCAGAATGTTATGTGGAAAACATCAATTTGCCGCTATTTTGAAGCCAACCAGCGAGTATGTGTTTACAATTATTGATCAAGAACTGAAATCTACAAACTCTGTTAAATTACTCACAAAACTGATCATACAGAACACTGATCGCACTGGTATTAAACATTGATTATTTTAATTTATCATTTTAATTCTGTTTCATTATATTTTATACATTTTTTACTGCTTCCCTAATATAGTTGAAATAATAGCTGATTTGTCTGCAGAGCCTCCAAGGATTATTGGCAGGCCTCTTCATGGGAATTTCATATTTGAAAACCCACTTTTCTTTGGGACCAAAGAAGGATAAATGTTGCACAAGTTTGTAATACTCTCTAAATTTAAAATGATGAAATTTCTTTACTTACTTTAGAGATATTGTACTATTTAAATTGGAAAAAAAAAAGAAAAATCTAATAATGAAACGCGAAATTGTAGAATTTTCAACTTTATTGACACAATAAGAATGCATCATTGTGCAAATTGTACACAGGTT
The DNA here is from genome assembly GCA_011634705.1 of Andricus grossulariae. Lineage (NCBI taxonomy): Eukaryota > Metazoa > Arthropoda > Insecta > Hymenoptera > Cynipidae > Andricus > Andricus grossulariae. The sequence goes on from JAABKJ010011917.1 coordinate 5,996, forward strand.
ATGTGGAAACACTAGAATTATTTACATACCTATCTATTTTGCCCTACTTGTTCAAGGTTGAAAATAATTGCTTGAAATCTCGATTTGATGTCGAAAGCCGTCAACAAGGAAAGTTTACTTATTGTTAATTTCCGAAATTCCCGAAGAATCAGAAAATTTTTTTATCCAATGACTTTCGTCGTTAAAATGAACGTGTAATTTTTTACCATTCGATTCGTGAAATGATAGAATATCACCGTCATATTAGTTAACAATTTGATCTATAATTCAATAAGTAAAACTTTTACTACTTTGAATTTATTTAGTATTCATTGAAACTATTACTTAAAATCACAATAACGATAATGATTTCGATTTTAACAGCAAAGATAAGAAGATTCCTAAGGAAATAGATGATGGCCCTAGGTTCGGAAGCCTTTAGTAAGTTGAAAATGCTCACTTGATATTTTTATTTTCGCTAACATTGACGAAGCGTTCGATATTCAATTTCATATAATCCTTTTTGTTCAGTTCGGTAGATGTGGAGGTGCACTTATTTTTGTAAAGAACAGATTTGAAATCATTTGAGAAAGCTTAATCACAAAAGGACGATCTTGCAGTATTTATAGTATGGCTCACGATAAGAAGTGCATATTAATTAGTTCAAATACTTTTTTTCAATTACTGGTTATTCATTATATGCATAAAACATTACGAAAATATGGTATTAAAAACTGAAAATGAGAAAAGAAGGGAGCTACAGTGTAACTTTTTCACATTTATTTTTACTGCCACTTTCACTAACTCTATATTGGTTTTTTGAAAGAGTTGTGACGATTAAAATTATGGGAAAGAGTACTGAGATGAATTTCGAAAGAGTGGAAGAGCAAGCGAAGGTGTAAAATTTACATATGTAGACAGCGAAAGTAAACAAAAGATACTCATTTCTAACACCAGAAATAACAAATAGTGACTAATGTGCATCTGTAGTGTAAATGTTCCTTTTCTTTCAAATTGAAAAAGTTCGAAAGAATTGGACTTATAAGACTTTAAAAAAATGTTAAATAATACATTATTAAGAATTCGAGATAAATCTTTTATGAATGGGGGTTGAGGCATGCCATCCCCTGGGAAGTCAAATTGTGGCATCTGTCATTCGGAAAAATTTAAGGTCCACAGAAATTCACGAAATAATGTAGTACATACCCCTACTCCTTTTCACCGTTCTATTTCAAGCGGGGGCGGGAGGGGTCAGAGAAGACACCGCTGTGATTGATCGACGAAATAAGTAAGGTCAAATTCCTTAACATTTGTAAAGATTGTGGAAATTCCTTAGAATTTCTATAAATATGCTATGATATTTCCAGACCTTAGAAATACTTTGAAGCTTTTAAAAGTTCTTAAAAATATATTTTTAATTTTTCGGAATCACTTCAAATTATTGTAATATATTAAAGGTGTTCTAAGATATTTCAGATCCTTTAAAATCTTTTAGAATTCGTGAAAAGTTGTTAGAGCTTTCAATGATTTCATAGAATTTGAAAGAATATATAAAAATATTCAAAATTCGTTGAAATTCCTTCAAGTTATTGAAATGGAGTCAAAATTACTTGAAATTTTCTGGATAAACTAAAATTTAAAGAAAAAATTTAATTTAAATTAAATTAATCTAAATTCTAAAAAAACCTGTAGTAACACCTTCAAATATCCATATGCGAACAAACAGTTTAGTTTTCGATATCAATCTTTTTTTTGCTTTCTCGGATTCATCTAAAAACGGAATTGAAGTTCCTAGGTTATAGACCGTGACAATAGTATTGTGTCTGATCGCAATTTCGACTTGTTTCGGTCGGAGAAAGGGTCGGCACCGTCGATGCTCTGTTACAAATTTTTGACCTTTTTCTTTATTCCAGAATTCACGTAAGGCATGTATGGGTAATATGGATACGCAAAACAATATTCTGGGTATGAAAAGGTGAGCAGGGATAGCCTGGAGGGTATCCAGAGAATAGTTGGAACATTGGAGAATGGTATGACGAATTGAACCTCGCACTCTTCATACGATGTACCTTTAGAATACTTTTCTGCTCGGGGTGGAAAGACAATTTCTTACAGTGAGGCCATGAACTTACAGGTTTGGTTCCTTCCTTATTATATGTTTTATTTATCACATCCAGGGAGAATTGTTGTTTTTTGCGAATAGAAGCCGTTAAGGCTACCTCCTTAGCTGGCTTAATCATTAGTTCGCTTTCCTTGACTTGAACCGAATTATGTGTGTCTTTAATGTGTTCTACCGTGTATTTTTCTTGCAAAGCATACTTTGCCCTGCCCAACAGCTCCTACTTCTTATCATAACAATCACTAATCGTTTCTTGCTTTGGTTTAGTACTGTTTGTTTACTGGGCGCTAACTATCTAACGGTATGTAGAGCGATCCATTAACGATGACCTGCATGAACTCTTTCAAGGGATGTTCTCCTCGTTAAAATGAGGGATGTGATCTGTAGCTTGTTGTGGTATGACTTGTTCAAAAAATGACAGCATTCCTCGCCTTGCTTTGAGGTTCAACGGTGTGCCACTCGGGTTGATATTAGGATCGAAACCGGGTACATTGCTTTCATTGCCCTCTGTGTTGTCGTCCGAATCCGTAATTTTGATTTTATAGTAGTGATACCTTTACTTAATAATCAATATTCCGATTCACATAATTTTGAATTCTTAGATTCTCATTTCCTGAATAATTTGAATCTTTATTTTGCTACAGATGTATATGTATAGTAGTCACGTAGCAGATTCAGGAGATCCTAGAATAAATTTAGGAAATTCAATAATGTGGTTCGACTAATCAACATAAATCCACTTCGTCAATTTGTTCTGGCAATATGTTTATGAACTTTTTCAGATCCTCAATTAGCTCTTTTGAAAACAAAAAACCTCCGTAAACAATTATAGCTGGATTGTGGTAAATGCCTTTATAGAACTACTAATGCTCGCTATATTTCCGAAATGGAATTAAACAATTCGCTTCAGGCAATCAGCTGTTTTATACTCTCATAAATACAACCGTGATCACGCGTGATATGAAATAGGGTTTAAGTTGAGAGGTCTGAACGTCGAGGAATTACTGATACTACTGCTTCAGCCCTAGGAAACAAAGAATCGAAGAAGTGTGGATGTTTGACAAAATGAGGTTCAATATTAGCTTCTTTTGCTTTTGGCTTTGATTATGACTTTTTACCTGCGGATCTAGCAGATTTTTTTAAGGGTACCTTAAAAACATTATTTTTTTTAGTCATTAGTTGGTTATTGGCAGAAAATGACCCGTCTCATCATTTAATAATTCTTAGCATTTTCGACATAATTTTCTAACCGTAAAATCTCGTCCAAACTTTTAAAATTATTATTTTGAGCTACTGAAGCTGAGTTTTGTTTCCCGACTATTTCGGTAATTTTATTTCGTAGCTATCTTCACTTAGAGCTGACTCAGTTTTTATCTGTGATCCTTTAGTAGACACTGCTGAATAACGTTCAGTAGCACGTTCGTATCGTTGACATAGTTTTTTTGCTGGCATGATTCTTTTTTCTATGTGCTGTTTTGCGGGGATGGGAGAGATTAGGCATGGGATGCAGCTTTCTCTCTATCTCTCTCTCCACTGTTCACTTCGCTGTGAATCCACTTGTAAGGGATTGCTTTTATCTTTACTACTATTTTACTTTCTTTTCATATTATCCCACATTGATATTCAATTGTCTTCAAAATAGAATCTCAGTTCAATTTAAAATAAGTTTACTTGTCCCAAAATTTGATCAAGATCTCCACAAAATTACATTGATATAAAAATCAATTTTGATTGAGAAAGCATGAGTCATGAGATTGCAGTCATGGAGGATGTATTTTAGATATCACAATGAATACGTGTGTTAAGAACATATTGATTAATAAATATCGCGATACGATCAAATTTAAATTTAAAAAAAAGCGGATAAAATATCACGCACAAACATACAACGGCATTCCATTGATCTGAAATAACATAAAATTATGAAAGTTGAAGATGGCACGAAATAATAAAATTCAAGAGATGTGATTTATCTCTTGCAATTAAAATAGGCACTTATTCACAATTTTTCGTAGAGACGATCTCGTTGAGATTGGCGGTGAGTAAAATCGTAATTGTGGCTTTATTCTGGCTTGCAAATTATCCCATGCTTCAATGTACAATTGAACATGCTCCAATAGTACAAATAGCGGCCGGATAATTGTGAGATAAATGGTTCACTTAGACGAATTTGGAAAAAGCATTAAATTGCGAAATGGCTTCTATCACAATTTCGATAGCCAGACGATTACATGTGAAGTTGGTGTAGTCGACAAAGGTAGCAAATTGCAAAATAAAAAATAGCACCACACTGAAACACAATTTGAAAAAAAACAGCTCAACCGTGCGTGGTAGAAGTTATAATTTTGCGAGAATATCTCGTACCTTTAGAACATTTTAGAATAATAATGAGCAGTGGCTTTGTTTTCGCGAACCATGAACGCTATAGGCTCCACCCACTTCAACTACGGATCATCATGTGATGATTTCTCATCCAATGTTTTAATGCTATTATCCCGCGCCTCTCTTGATTCAAGCGGTAGCAATTTATTATCCAATAACAT
>JAABKJ010011918.1:0-10636 GCA_011634705.1 Andricus grossulariae
TATATATATATATATATATGTATATCATAAATTTAGGATATGAAGAAAATCAAGTCACCACGGACAGTTAATAGTTTCAAACAATATAAAAGCACGTTATCATTTTCAATGCTCAAAATGGATGAATAAATCAACAAATTTGTAAAGTTTCAAAATTATATCAACTTAGGAAATTTGAGGTTAAGAACACTTTAAATTTTCACAGGAATCTTAATCAAACTTAAACTTAAACAAACAAAAGTCAATATTTTGATTATATTACAAGTGATTTCCAAGGTTTCCACGTCAAATCGCCACCTTGTTGTGTTACACATTTTTTGTAAGTTCATGTTTCTTAGAGGGCCCAGTTTTATATTAAAGAAATAAGTTTTTAAACTTTAAATTTTTCAAAAAAAGAAGCAAGCGGGGAAGTAATCGCAGATGAAATTATAAGCGGCGAATAAACGAAACAGACTGTTAAGCAACTTTAGTTAAGCTAAATATTGTAGAAATTAGGATACTAATGTTTTTATTGATCTGATTATCTAGAATAAGGCTCATGAAAGGAAAAATATCAAGTGGTAATATTAAGCAATTATGAAATAATGATTGTATCAAACTGTAAAACTATGAAAATAAAACAAATATTAGTTCTTAATTGCATTGCCCTCTGATTATTTTTTCAGTTCATAAATTATTTCTAAAAATACAATAAAATAATTTCACAAGTATTTTAGTCAATTGAAATGCGCCTAGGCACTATTTGAATGTTAAAGAATATATACATAATTAGCATGGATCAATAATTAAAAAAATTCAGAAAAAAAAACTTTTCTTTCTAAATTAATGTATGAACTATGCGAATGGTATCAAACATTAAATGTAGGCATTTGAATTGCGCGCCAACCGGCTCTTCAGCTTCGTGCATGATCGGTGACGACCGGACTCTTTCGGCTCCTAATGTTGGGGGAAGGTACCAAAGAGGAGCTCAAAACACTGTACGATGAGGCGCTCGTCAGCCAAGAAACCTGTCCTTTTCTGGCCCGCCGATCCAGCGATACGGCAAGAACCAATGTTTTCAAATTGCCGCTATCAGCTCTGCCAAAAATGGGTTTTCTACGACTCGAGGAATAATAATAATATTGGCGATGATGTAATTTCAGATAAAAACATTTTATTTAAAGAAAATTTGTGACAGGGTAAAAATTAGCTGTGACATGTTGCAAGGTTCAACATAACCTCTCACCAGCACCGGATAAAATAGTCATCCTCTTCTTTCACTTGGGAGTTCGGAATGAGAATCACTCCACAGGGGCACTTTCGACATGACACTGATTCATTTTCATTATGCGTTTCATTTTTTTGTTCAACATAAATAGATTGTAACATTAGAACCAAAATTTGAAACAAGAAATAATTTGAACAAAATAATTGAAACTAAAATGTCAAAAGGATCGAAAGGAGTTCTAAAAAAGGTGGAGTTCAAAGGTGGAAGTAGGTTTTTACTTCCTGATGGAGGGTTTTATAACCTTTTATTTTATAACCTGCAATGTGATATTACGGAAAATTGCTTCGACTAATAAAAGTTTGATTTTCTTTCTCTGGTGAATTATGTGTTGATCTTGAAAATATTTATTGGTTAGGAGAACCCTCCCCTTTTGAATTTCTGATTTTAGGTCAGACAAGAGGATTTTAGTTAGGGATTTAACATGCGAAGAAAATTTTTATCATTACTTATTGAGCACTTTGGTTGGATTTTAATTAATTTTACCCTCTTGAAGTTTTAGCTCATTTTGGATCTCTCTCAGTCCATATGCCATGATAGTCACTCGAGTCTATCTTGCCTAGATTTTAGAAAACACCTATATGAACGATGTTTTTTGCAATTAAATCGCTTCTTACTACAGATTCTTACTAATTTTTAAAAAATGGTTGAGTTTGAATAAGTGATAGCTTATTTTTTGTGAGAAATATTCTCTGCAACTTCAACGTTCCCTATCTTAAAACTAATTTTTTTCATAGCTGAATTCGTAAAAACAATTTCGTTCAGAAGCATCACTAAAATGACCCTGACATATATAATATTCAATTATACCTTGCGTATAATTATACATTATACAAAATCAACTTTGTAATTATAATATTGCCACCAAGGGACCCACTAAAATCCACCAACCTTTCTCCTTGGCATTATACCCTCTGGAACCGCTTTCGCATTACTTCAGAGGGAGCCGTTTTTTTTTGGCCGTGCCTCGGCCTTCTACATTTCTCCCAGCTTGAGCTTCTTCTGGTGTACTAAAATTTTGGCGGACGTGCCCAGCTACAATGCCACCTTGCACGTCCAAGAGGCTTCCTCAACGAGGCTGCCTCTTTGAACCCCAAGCAACTCCTTGTCCCCGGGCAATGGCCTGTCCGGGGCTTACCTTCCTTTGTGGCGCAGAGGTAGCACTGCGGTGTGCTATCGCATACTGCAGTTTTATGCCCCTCCTTGCCGCACCTCCAGCGTACTCTCGTCCGATCAGGACCCTTACATTCCGCTGCCGTGTGGCCAAAGCCTGGACAGAAAGAACAGCGAGTGACCTGCATCTTCATATGTACGCGACAGGACACCCATCCAACCTTCAGGTGTCCCGCACGTACTAATTTCGCCGCTGTTTCTTTAGTCAGTTCCACAAAAGCCTTCAGAGTTCCTCTGCAGCCACGACATTTTCCGCATCTTTGGTTGTGTCGAGGTCCAATACCTCGACCTCATTGCGAGGAACCAGCTCCCTCGCACTGTCACCATCACCCACAATCTTTTTTATCGCAGCGGAAAGCTTGGATCCGCCATCCGCTGCGGGCCTCGCTTCTACAAGGACCTCTCCGCCCCTGTTTTCCCTGACACGCTTGATTGTTACGCCAAGGGAGTCAGGTCTGACCTTTCGATTAAGGTCCTTGAGAACCTCTGCGTAGCTCGAGCCCTCAGCCTGTTCGATTAGAACCGCTTCGGGCCGAGCTCGTCTCCGTTTCTCCTCTTTCTTCCCGTCACCTTGGGTTCAGGTTTCGTTACATCTCCCTCTTCCTTCTTGGGAGTCGAAGTCGCAGCTACACCGCGGGTCCTCGGCCTTTTGCTCTACGGCTTGGAAGGATTCTTCTCTACTAGACTCAGAGTGGTCTCCCTTTCTCGCTTTCTATCACGGAGAGTGGGAGCTGTCACGGCTTCTTCAGTCTGAGTACAGCTTTCTTCGTCTTTATTTCCTTCTCCTCAAGGGTCATGGCTCTCGTTCTTGCAGTTTGTCCAACATTCTTGATCACAACTCTATGAAGCCCTTCGGTCGTCATGGAGTGATCACGCAGATCGTTGATGAGCTGCTAAGCTCGTTCCAGTCCGTCCCTAATTGAAAGCCACATGTCCGTCTTGGTTCTGCTGAATTCCACCATTTCTTTGATGGTGCCTCGTAACTCTGCAAAGATACCATACACCTCTGAGTGTTTGGAATCCATTTCTGCAATGTCCATCTTATTGACGGACACTCCCACCTCCTCTGTCATGTCCAAAGGACCACCCAACTCTACGCAGACGCTCCTGTTCAAGTATGTTTGGTCCCTCCCCCCCCCCCAATCCATAGAACCGGCACTAACCACTGGGGCTGGAACCTGATCGGAATCATTGGGGAGATTGCTACTCCCTTGGGGAATATTGTTTTCAACATACCTACTCATCATTGGTTTTAATTCGAGGTTCCTTCCCCTAGCTGGTTTTTGTCCGCCCCGGGTATTTGATTTCCCCGGTACCACCCATATCTGAGAGGTGTTCCCCTATCCGCAACCTGGGGAGGCGCCCGATTGGGGACTAGCACCCCACACGGGTTATTTTCAATAATAGAAACAGTAGAGTTGTTGTTGATGCCTTTGCCAAAAGAAAGGTATAATTTGTGATATCCAATATCTCAAATACGCTTTTTTGTTTTCGTTAGAGGCTAATGCGAATTTCATCTTATGACCAAGCATTCCCAGTAATTCTTCCTACAATGACAGTATCACACACTCAAGTTGAACTAATTCCCCAAAATATTGTAAATGCGCTCCCTCTATCTTTATTGTATATTAGTTATTCCCAATTTTTTCTATTTAGACGCTTGTTTATATTACCTGTAAGTCTTATTTGCTTTTCCGGTTTTTGTAAATTCTCTATCTCGATTTGCGTCCGTTCCGTCTATTTAGTTCACTAGGTGTACATGTGGATCTTTTTAGTGTGAACCAAGTATTTGTGATAAGCAAGCCTTTTTCTGAGAATGATATAACCAATATGTCGCCGTTATCATTTGTTTTTGGATCTCCAAAATTACCGAGCACCCTTTCTGTAATTTCTCGTTGGATTCAAGCCCATCGATTCATTTATCCCAGTGTAATGATCGAAGCCCTTGTGTGTCTTGACGAGAAGAAGCGACCCAAATATTACAGCTTCCTGCATCCATCTTGCAAGTGCAGTGGCATATTTTTGGCACGCGGGTATGGCTTCAAGTTTACGAACTTGCTAGACTGCTGCGATGCCAGCATTATCCCTGTTCACCGAGGCTTTATGGCGCGTATGCACACTATGTGGTGCCAGAAACCCAGAGCTTTAACGCGTTTCGATTCAATCGTTGCGAAATCAACGTGGATATATACGCGGAGCGCTTCCCTAACCGCTGCTTGATCAAGCTGCAGCCGAAGATGAGAAGCGACATCAAAACCAACCGCGGAAAGCAGGCACCTTCTGAGAGATGATCACGATTTCAGGACAATTCAGTGTGTGATTGCCTACATGAAATCTGGTAGGCCGTTCAGGGGAAGGGTTCAGATGTTCGCTCAAGAACTAAGGATCTTCAATCATACACTGAAAAAATTCAAAGCTGCTGACAATCAAGAATCACATTGTTGACAAATTACGGATGTTATCTGATGCAAGGAAGATAAGACAGAAGAGGAAGAGATGGATCTATGAGAATCAATAGTTTCGCGCTGACTCATTTCGCCTTATCAGTGATCACCCTGTTCCTGTCAAAAATCCTCTCAAGCCCAACGAGGTAGAGACTTTTTGGAGAGAGGAGTACAAGATTCCAAAAAACACTGAAGTTGAAAGAAGATACTGATGATATAATTCGCTTCAAGAAATTTCGCGACAACCGCATAACATCTGAGAAGGAATATCCATCAATCAATAAGATATATATATATATATATATCAATAAGATATGTAATAATATGATATCTTTACAGCTATCCTGAACAAGAGAATTGTCAAAAGAATTAGGCCTGTGTGTTGAAAGATGTGCGAACAATGTGGCTATTTCAGGACGATACCATGAGCCCTGAGATTTTTTGCATTATACTTCTGCCTCTATCTCTCTCACTACGAAATTCTTCTTCTTCTGGCTATAAGTGTTATTAGACATCTCAGCACTGAAGAGAACTATTCACACCTGGGCGTGCCTACAAGCCGTATTTAAGACGTAACATCAGTTGAAGGGTCTCTCCGAAACAGATAGTAGCATCTTCTTCAGTAGATTTGGTCTTCAAATCTGTCGGCGTTGAGCAAAGTATCTGCGACTAACATGCTTGCCATCCCGGTTCTACTCTACTCGTTTGGGTTGAATCCACCCCCTTAGTTACAATCTTATTTTCAAATCACGAAACACCAACATACGATCTTGCACTTTCAAAAAAAATCTAATCATGTACGTCTTTTCGCAGAATCAACTTCACAGCCAAAGTGTATGTGTCATGGTGCCTCATTTTTCTGTCGGTTGTCCAGCACCTGGTGAGACACCTCTTCGTGCCACGTCCTTCTTATTATGCTCAAGTGTTCATTCGTGCTATGACTTCATTAGGTATGACATTTTTGAAATGCACCAATCTTTTTCTTCATCTACAATATCTCGCATACTCGTTCGAAAGCCATCTATCAATAGGTCCTTTTCCCAATCATGGCCGGAAACCCAAATCAGGCTGATCCGGTTTTACCGACATCCTTGAGAAGATCTTGAAAGCAATTTCAGAATATTCTACAAGCAAATTCTTTGGATGTGAGAGGCTCAAGTGCTGCCTCACTGTCGAAACGAATGTAAATGTTCTGGCCTTTATAAGCTTGCTTACGAATGTCCTACAAGCAAGCCTAAATAGCTATTATTTCGACCTTGAGGATAATTTTTTTGATGTTCATGAAGGATAATTTTTTTAATGTTTTCAATGTTCATAAAGGATAATTTTTTCAACATAACATCAGTATGCATAAGGAAAATATTATCCTCGCATAGATTGCACTTACCGATATTACGTAGCCTCCTTTGGAAGCTTTTCAGTTGTTTTATAGTACTGATCAGTTCAACCATTGGCAAACGGACCGTTGATGCATATGCTATGATGAGCCTAATTATTATTTTATATAACCATTAGATAATCTTGGGTTTTAAGTCCCATTTTTTCTCTATTGCGCATCTACAGGCCCAAACAGCTATTCCAGTTTCCTTTGCCATTGCGCCAGCATATAGTTTCCAGGTTAATTTGTGTTCAAATAGTACTCAAGAAGACTTTTATGATTTTCAAAATTCTACCTTCCTAACGTAGAATTTAAGATTTCTCAAGCCGGAAAACTTCCTCTTTCTGCTAAACTGCATGAGTTGCGTCTTATCTGGGCTAGCCATCGTGATTTCCTGTTACCAGGATCCGTGAATGCATAGAAAGCGTCTATAGTCGATCTGCCTTATTGAGAGGCAAATTATTTCCTATGGAGTGATCTTCCCGTTAGAATTTTGTCTTCAATGAAAAGGTCCACTAAGTTTTTGAGTGTTTTTAGAATAAAGAATGCCCTTATTTTTCTATACGCTACCAGGGTGTGTTCCATTGCTAAGAATGCCTGAAAAATGCCCAATTCCCATTCTTTTCAGCCCTGTTGAAAAGGCGTCGGGTATCCTGTTTACGTCCTCAAATCTAGGATTCGACCAGGGTGCATCTCTGTCGACAGCAAATCCATTTTGTTTGATATACTTGATTCGGCTCGGTATAGCGCCCAGCAAACAGCTGAAATCCTTCCCATAAGTATCAGAATCAGTTTCTGTAGGGTTCCTACACCCATAATCCCAGGCTAATCGGCTTTTAAGAAGGAATATATCTATCTATGATCCAATGAGGATATATTTGATGATACATACCATCCCTTGAACACTTCGCTAATATTCAACAAACATTAGGACAAATCATATACCTCGCGACATCTGGATTCTATGAAGGTAGGTTTATTACCCCAATTCAATCAAGATAAATTAGTAGCTGAGAGGTTCTCTAATACAGACTAACTAATATTGTTGGTGTCCTTACTACCTCCAGTCAAATTATGTTCCTTAGAATCATATCCAGTGAGCAGTTGCCATCCTTTAACGCAGCAGTCGTCCACCAGATTAAGTATTTCATTCCTTAGACAGTGGTGGGTCCTAGGAGTGAAATGGTGGGTACGCTGAGCACATCACACGCGCCTGCCTGCTAAATAGTGCTGAATGGTTTATCTGGATAAAATCCAGACTCTAAGGGGAGCATCTTGTGTCCATCTTAGCTTCCAGTTGTCTCCTTTACAGATCCGCAGCTCTGTCTTCGGGTGGAAATTCGGTTTTTCAGAAGACCTTCATATTGATCCCCTTCAACCCATAGTGAGGCCTGCAGTTGATCTTCTTAAACCTTGAGACCACTCCTGACTCTACAGTTATTATAAATTGGGTAGCTGAAATACCCGCTTTCACATCAACAACCCCCCATCCTCGGGTTTTTATGGTCGGATTTTGCATTACCATCCTATTAAGTACTGCTGTTGATTCCACGGGAACACCAGGCATCTAAGACAGCAGCTTCACTGGCCAGCTCCCGCTCGAGGTTGTTATCCGCCAGCAGCTTCTATGAACCAAGTTTCAGCCACTTCGTCCAAACAGATGACGCGAAAAGCACCCTTTTTTGAAACGGCAATCTTCATAATTCGAGATGACTTCTCCAGGTTACACTAAATCGATTCTCTTCTCTAATGTTGCTGCAGTTGCCTTCAACTGGTCGTCATCGAGTTTCATTATTGGAAACCCCTTTACGACAATCAACAATTCCAGGTGACTTTGAAGGGCCTGATTATAAGAGAATATTGGAACTCTCAGTTGCATCTTCTTCTGTTCCCTTATTTCATTCGACGTGCTGCTATTGCAATGGGGCCTCTTTATAGTCCCCATTTGGCTGATGAGGCAATTTCACTCTCAGAGGTCACTCGGTATCAAAGAGACACCGTAGATGTAACCACAACCTGATATCATTGTGATATGCAGAAACCAGCTTCCATATAATGCAAGAGGTTTCATAAATTGAAATCAGTTGAAAGATGTTTATAACCAAATTTTTTTGGCTAAAAGTGACTTTTATCAAATGCAAGTATCTCAGAAGGACAAACTTGACGTCTTTAGTCTAAGAGATACAGATTACATTATTGGTTGTGGTCCTCAATTTCACCAGTGAATATAATAATATGATGTATCTATAATTTACGTAAATTTCCTTTAAGCTTTAATATAATTGTAAATTTGCGCTTGAATGTCCATGGAGCAATTTTACGTCTGCCCAACTGTGCACGTCTAACACTTTCAACTATGCAGGATTACGTATATGAAGAAGTTTATAACTGTTTGGAAATCAATAAATGCTTTTCATATCTCTACAAATACGGACGATTCCAGAATAGATAGTACCGTCGGTCTTGCGACTTATTTTTCAAAAAAAGAAACCGAATGATGTAGATCGTTGTTGAATATTGATAAGATTTGAGAAAGTACTGCATACAGCACAAAACACATTTTTTTTAAATAATGCTATTCATGTGAAAACTTTAAAAATACAACACCATTATTTGCACTTGGGAATGTTATTCTTAATTACGGGTAAAATATTTCGTAACAAATATTGTTTTTAATATTAAAAAGGGATTTAAAAAGTGCTTCGAAATATATAATTTGCGGATTCTTAGCTGCACATTTTTTAATCACTATTATTTTTTCTTAAAAAAAAAACAATCATACGAGGTTAACCACATATTCAATGTCACAAAGAAAAACCAATAGTGGTGAAGTTATCCTACACATTTCTACTACTAGATATTTATATCCTTACATTAATAATCAGCAACCACAAGAAACTACGGCTCAGAATTTAGCTATGCATATACATTTGAAACTTGTGTCGTAAATTCGAAATCTGAAATTCATCATATTACTAGATTCCTCTCAGAAATGTTTTCAGGAGTTTTGTAATAATAGAGCATGAATAAGAAACAAGTGATAGGTTGGTGTTGTTTGCCTATTTCCTTCTTCTTTCGTTATATATTTGTTTCTAATGAGCCGAAAAAGAAGGTTCTCCATTCTGATTTCATTCGTAGGAAAATAAATTTCGTTTTGATCTCCAATGATCAAAATGAGTTGCGATCTGCATGGTTGGCTATGAATTAGATTCAAATTTCTTTATATTGAAGCATAATTGTTTACCTCAATATGTCGAAAAATATATATGTTGAAATATGTGGTTTAGTAGGGAATCTGCTAATGTCCTTAAAAATTGTCTTCCGACTGATATTTTTCTTTGTTATAATTTTACAATGTTTTACAATGATGTAGTTGTTGAAAAATGATGTTTTTGATCAAATTTAAAAATGGACCTGGAGATATGTCTCAGAGGAATCCAGCAATATACTTGTTTTTGAGATCGGATCATTAGTTTATTGTGAATTAATAGCTAAAGGTGATTTTTCGAAGTCGTTGAATATTATTCGGGGATTAAGGGTATAACTTGATGTATTGTGAACTACGCCAAAATCGGTGTAGTTTGGAGTGGCAAAAAATGAGCTCCGGAGGCTAATTTTAAGAATCTAGGGGAATTTCATCATTTTGAGACTGTTTCTTTCTTATTTCGCGTATTGTCAAGTATTGGTCTGAATTTTTATTTACCTGTCAAGGAGATTTCTTTTTTCATTATTTTGACAAAATAAATAGTAATGAGAGGGCCAGTTATAATAATAATTACTAAATTTCTAATTTATTAAATTTCACAGCTTGATATATAAACTAAAGCCGGGATACTGTTGAAGTCATGTACGACTGCATATCCATATGCCACAAAAGTTATTTGCAAACTTGAAAAACTCTCCACGATACGAAGGTATTAACATTTTACAAAGTGATGACCAACGAAAACAAAATTTGTTTAATCATAAAGACAGCTATTGTAAAAAGATATTATTTTGTAGGTATTAGTGTGTAGCTTCCTATTCCAAGGTTTTTCCAGAAAAATCAAGGTTTCAAAATGGTATTTTTTTCATATCTGGACAAAATGGCAAATAAATATTACGTAACTGTTAAATAATCATAAAAAATGTTTAGCCTTGGAATGGAAACTTCTGCGACTCAAAAAAGACGAGATGTTTTGCGTGCTCTACTTTGCTATCATAAGCATAAAATAATTATAATATCACTCTCCTTTGATCTGGACCAAGAAAACAAATAAGTATCACGTAATTGCTAAGTATTCATAAAAAAATCTTCATGCGTGAAATAGAAATTTCTACGTCGCAAAAAATTTAATATTCGTCCCGTGCGTTAATTTGTTATCACAGCATACATGC
>JAABKJ010011919.1:0-10636 GCA_011634705.1 Andricus grossulariae
ACTTATTTAAAGCTCTTGAAAATTCTTTGAATTCTCACAAAATATCTCAAAGTCTATAAATCTTCTAAAATCTCTTTGTTTCAATGGAAGCCATTTCAAATTTCTTCGGATCTGCTAAAATCTTTTCAATTGACTGAAATATATTTAAAATGTCTAGGAATCTTTCAAAACACTTAGGAAAATTTTTAATCATTTGACGCCTTCCAAAATACTTTAACATATTTAAAGCTCTTGAAAGTACCTACAAATTCTTTAAAATACCTTGAAATTTCTTAAAATTTTTTAAAGCTATTGAAATTCCTGGATCCATGTAAAAAATTCCTGAAATTTTGAAATAGGTTTAAATCTATTGAAATTAAAAAGTTTTTTTTCGAAAATTTCTTCTTAATCTTTCGCATCATTTGGAAATATTCAAAACTTTCAGAAATCCCTTTCAATCTTTCTGAAAATTCTCAAATCTTACAAATCGTATATTAAATCCTTCAAAATCTATTAAAATTCAATCAAATTCTGTAAAACAGCATGGCATTATTGGAATAATGTAAAATCTTTTAAAGTATTTGAAAATCTCTTTAAATCTTCAAAATAATAGGAAAGCCCATAATTATTATAAAATTTTTTAATTATGAATGTATCTTTAACTTTTAAATTTTATCTTTAACTTTTTTAGTTTGACCTATATATTAACCTAAAATGAGCTAAGTGATATATTAATAGAAAAGTTTAGTAAAGAGGCAATTTTGGTGAATTTTTATATTCATTGAAACAATTAGAAGTCATTTTACGACGGTGTCAACGATAATCGAAAACATATTTTTAATTTAATTTGCTTTTGATTTAATTCAATTTCTGTTTTCCAAATATATCTACCGGTAGATTATAATGAAGCATTAACTTGTTAGAAATTAATTTTTTTATGATTAACGTGCTGGGTTGAAAAATCTGACTATTACTTTTTAAGGAAATTAATTTTCTGGGTTACAAAATTATCTTTTGTTGAAAATATAACTATTTTGTTAAAAAGTTGAATTATTTAGTGAAAATTATTTTTTTTTGACTGACAATGCACCTATTCCATTTTTGGTTGAAATTGATATTTCTTACTGAAAATTGCTATTTTATAGTTGAATATTCACGTATTCTGTTGATAATCTCATCTTTTTTGGTAAGAAGTTGATCTTCTTGGTGGAAAATTAATCCTTTTTGGTCAAAAATTGAACTATTCGGTTGAAAATTAACTTCTTTGTTAAAAATTTCTATTTTTGGTTTAAATTCAAGTACTTGTTCTCAACGTTCCAAATGTTCATGCTTTTTGGTGAAAAAGTAATCTTCTAGATTCAAAATTCATCTTTTCGGTATAAAATGTACCTGTTTGTTTGAAAATTTATCTGCCTGACTTGAACATTCAGGTTCTTGGTTGAAAATTGATCTAGTTTTTCAAATATGCATATTTTTTAGATTCAAATTTTTCGTTTAAAAGTAGAATTT
Source organism: Andricus grossulariae (assembly GCA_011634705.1). Classification (NCBI taxonomy): domain Eukaryota; kingdom Metazoa; phylum Arthropoda; class Insecta; order Hymenoptera; family Cynipidae; genus Andricus; species Andricus grossulariae. The sequence goes on from JAABKJ010011919.1 coordinate 1,489, forward strand.
GTTGTTCAGAATATCTCTTGTATTATATAAGATTAGTCTTTTTTCTTTGAAAATTATTTCTTGTTGTTTCAAAATCAATATACAGTAAAAATTTAATAATAGGAACCTCTATCATACGAAATTTTTTTAACTAAGACATTTACTATTTTTATTATTAAACTAATTAATGTTTTATTAAAATTAATTCACATTATCAACTTTTTTTGTGAAAATATGGTGGAAATGAGAATTACTAGTATGAATAAGACTCATGAAATTTAATTAAATCTAACGAGGAATCTGAGCGCAATTGAACGAGTTGCTCATTACTGGCAAATAGTGTGGGGCTAGTGAAATGCCGGTGATAAATTCGTACTAATAGGGTTATAATCAATTTCCCAGGCAGAAATATATTTTACTCAAAATTTTCCTATATGCATCACCAAAAACTTACTCACAAACAAAAAATGCGTCGAATAGGGACTCATTAATAGTTATGAAAGTGATGACCCAAGATAAATTTTAGTTTTAAAAACTGAGTAGAATTAGATCCAAAACGTCTAACGTGACTCAATTTTGAATGTGCCTGAATGCATCGGTATTAGGAAAATTCGAATTTCCATACAATATGAAAAACTGCATGCACATCCGGTGGAGGGGCTGGCAAAATTGGACAAGCTTTCCCGTAGTGTGGAAAATTCGAGTCATCACTACCCAGGGGGTGACAACTTTGAGACATCCCTCTCAGTTTCGAAGTTGTCATGCTTTTCCCTGGATGCTAAATATTGTTTTTCGCTATAAGGAGTGCTGTTTCTAAGTTGAAACCCCGTAGGAAGACTTCTTTACTTTTGTACTTACTTTACTGTGGAAAGACTTGTCCACTTTTGCCAGGCTTCTACATATCCATTTTTTCACTATAGGGGTTGATGTTTCAAATTTGACACCCTTTGAGGAAACCTGCCTATTTTTTCAGGCTGCTAAATATCGTTTTTTTTCTGTGGGGAGTGATGTCTCTAAGCTGCCACCCTACAAGGATTGATGTCTCAAAGTTGCCACCCTTTGGGAAGGCTTGTCCACTTTTTCTAGGCTGCCAAATATCGCTTCTCACTATGGGAAGTGATGTATTGGAGGTGACAAATTGTGGGAAGACTTGTCCACTTTTTCTAGGCTGCCAAATATCGTTTCTTATTGCGGGGAGTGCTGTCTCAAAGTTGACACACTGTGGGAAGACCTGTACAGTTTTTTTACGCTGCCAAATATTGTTTTTCACTGTGAAAGTGATGTTTTAAAGATGCTACCATCTGGAAAGAAATTTTTTTTTTGCATGGCGGCTAAAAATCGTTTATCACTGTGGGAGTGATGTATCAAAGCTGCAGCCCGAAGAGAAGTGATGTCTCAAAGTTGCGACCCTTTGGGAAGACATGTTTACTCTTGCTAGGCTGCTAAAAATCATTTTTCACTGTGCGAAGTGACGTCTAGAAGTTAACACCCTGTTGAAAGACTGGTCAACTTTCCCAGGTTGCTACATACTGTTTTTTACTTTTGCCGGCATGCTGAATATCGTTTCTCAATGTGGAGAGTGATGTCTAAAAGTTGCCACCCTGTAAGGGTTTTGTTCGCTTTTCCCAGGCTGATAAATATTGTTTTTCTCTGTGGGTAGCGATGTCTCGAAGTTGCCACTCTGTGGTAGGAGTTTTCCATTTTTGCCAGGCAAAAATTTTTTTTTAGAGAGGCTTGTCCGATATAGACTGATCCTGGTCTGTATACCGGGAAGTGATGCGCAATATGACCAGAACACGCTGGGAGGACTTATCGTGAGGCGGTCCTCATTTCATCAGTAGGCATGTCCAGGCAAGTCTCAAACGAGTGGGTAAACATGTCGCGGATAAAAAGTCTTTGTGGGAGGTTATATCCTGGGGTTGCTCGACATGAGGGCCTTGTCCTCGGGATACTTGCCTCGGCAACAAAATGGCGTCTGTATCTTGCAATCTGATTGACAGTACGGGGTTAAATTACTGGGTTCTAGAGTAGTTCAAATGCGCTCCAACGCACCACTAAGATAAGTGATTGGACTCAGTTATAAGACCTTGCAATCGTGACGCGTTTTCCATCCAAGGAACATTGCCAAGTTATACATCCCTGGCGTTCTTATTAACATTTCGAAATGCCACCCGCGCCATTCGAACCCATTTCACATGCACTACTCACCAGAATTTGAAAAAGTTCCATGAAATTCCGAAGCATGCATGCACATTCGTGAGAGAGGGGTGGGCGTGAAATGGTATCGGCATCTCGTAATCTAATTAGATAACGGGATTGTGCTTGCGTGGTCTTAAAGAACTTCAAGTAGGTTCGTATCCCATTTCCGAAATAAAGTTCGACAATGGATATAATTTCAGTTTAGGAATAACCACCACGAACACTTCATCAAGGCTCTAGTTAATATCACCTTCTCCGCAGCTATATTCAGAGCAACCACCAAGAAATAACCCTGGCACATTAAACGTACCCCGTTCCAGCTTCCTTCAACTAAATCAGCCATACAAATTCGAAATAAGAGTTAATCACCCCAAACACCTTCAGACGGCCCTAGTTGATATCGCCATTGCCGCAGTAATATTCAGCAACCATCAAGAGCCACCCCAATCATAATTAGCCAAACCCGCTTTGGCTGCCTTCAACTAAAGCTGTAAAAAATATTTCAAATTGAAACTAATAATCAACAGAAATACTTTCCCAAAACTCTAGAAATATGAGTATTTTGCGTGCTAGGTGTATTTGTTGAGGGCCAATGAATACTGTTACGGCGCTGGAAATATCAACTGGAGTATTGGCAAGGTGTTTGGGACGAATGGTTTTTCATTCAAAACTATTTTGCTTGTATCATTTGAAGGCAGTTAAGAATCTGATGTCCTAGGGCTAATTCTTGTAGGGATTGCTGAATACCACTGCGACCAGAGCGATATTAACTTGATGCTTGGAAAAAATGTTGCGGTGATTATTTTTAATTGGAAATTTTTTGGCTGTTTTTATTAAAGACAGCGTATGCTGAGTTTTTTAAATGTGCTAGAGGTAGGTATTGGCGGTTGTTGATTACTACTGTGAATTTTACGATCATTATATATTTGAAAATTGATTGTTCTTGTTTTTTTAATCTCACAAAACGTCATTGATTTCTGTCATACATTTTTTTGTTTTTGTCAAGTATGTATGTTTTTAATTAGGGATAGGTGTTTGTCTTATTTGTTGTTTTCAAACAACTAATTTTGTTATTTTTAGAGAGTAAAAATCTAGCTCAATTCTATGCTATATGTTTCCTCGAATTATTCCGTAACTTTTCTTAAGGGATGATTTTTTATTATGGGAGATGATATTGTTAACTAATTTTTGAGCAGTTGAGCCATGAAGCAGCATCAAGGGAATAAAATCACAACCTTTTATGGACCGTGAATTTATTTAATAATATTGGATTGATCAATATTTTGATTATTCTCATTAACTGACAAATTATATCGTATGCAAGATATACAATTGTTTGTCATCTTTTACGTGTATAGCGTATGGGTCAAAATGAATAAAAATGTCATTGAAAACACATCTTATTTAAGAATATTGAATATCTCACAGATAAAAAGTTTCCATTTTCAACGAAATTCTTAAATTTTCAACAAAATTTGTGAATTTTCAATTTCAAAAGATGAATTTCTAACCAAAAATCAAATAGATACATTTTCAGTTAATATTCAACTAAGAAGAATCATTTTCAACCAATAAAAACACATTTCTATTCTATTTAAAAAAATCCGCAACAAAACAAAAGAATTTTAATCAGAAAATGTAAATTTTCGTCCAAAAAAAAAGAATGTTCAACCAAAAAGGATGACTTATCAAGACAAGAGATGAACTTTCAACAAAATAATCGAATTAGTAACCAAGTAATATAATTTCACACTATAAAAGATTGATTGATACCAAAAATATGATATTAGATTCTTAAAAAAAAAGAATTAACTTTCCACACTGAATAGTTGGACTTTTTTACTGAATATTATTAATTCATTTCGGAATTAAGATGAAAAACGAGAAAAAAGGGAACAGAGGGCAATAGTGCCTACTGTGGTAGCAACACCGGAATCTGTAGGAAAAAATGTTAATTAACAAGGTCATCTAATATTCGTTTAAACATTTTTTTTTGAGACATAATTTTTTTGATCGGAAAGCTGATAAAATTCTTCAAAATCCTTTCAAAATCCCTTGAAATCTTTTCAAATGTCCTGAAACCTAATAGGCCGTATAGAATAGTTTAATATTTCCGGAAATTTCAGAAATTCCTTCAAAGCCACATAAAAATGTTTTTAAATTCCTTGGAGTCGAAAAGGTCCTTGGAAAATCCTTTAAATTTTCAAAATATTATGAAACAATTAAATAAACTGAAAATATTTTCAAATCTTTTTACATTCAATAAACTTGTTTAAAGCTCTTGAAAATTCCTTGGAATCTTTAAAAATAACTTACAATCTTTAGAATATCCTGAGATCTTCACCTTATCGAGCGCGATTAAAAATTCTTTTGAATTCTGTGAAATCATTTCAAATGACTGAAATCTACTGAAGATGCCTAGAATTTTTTTTTAAATATACTGAAATGTTCCGAATCCTTTAAGACCTGACGGAATCCCTTAAAATGTTCCAAAGTTTCAAAAAATTTCTTGAAGTTCTTGAAAATACCCTCAAATCTTCAATATTCTTTGAAATTACTTGATAAGCTCAAAACTTATCGAAGATTTCTAGAATTATTTTTATAATCTTCAAATTTTAAAATAAAATTAACTCTTTCTTAAAATACGTTGATATGTTTGAAAATTTCTCCAGATCTTTAAAATCCTACGTAATCTGTCAAATCTTGCGAATAAATTTTTTGCAAATTATTAAAATATCATAGGATTTTGTGAAATTACATAATATCTGATAACTATTCTGAAGATCCCTTAAAGTATTCAAATCTCTGTAAAATCCTTGAAAAGTATGCTAAAGTTATCAAAATATGCTGCAGGTTTTTTGACTACCCTAAAATCTTACAAATCGTGTATTATGTAAATCCTTCCAAAACTTCCAAGATTCAAGCAAATTCTTCAAATCAGCGTGAAATTTTTGGAATCCTGTGAAATCTCCTGAAATATTTATAAATCTCTTCAAATCTTTTGAATTCTGAAAAAACGCTTGGTAATTGTGAGATTCTTCGCTTAGAAATATAAAAATTTTAGAGAATCAGAAACATAGTTCAGCAATTTTTGGTATCTATAAAAATACAATGAATGTACTTTGCTATTTTAGAAAGCCATTTGGAATAATTAAATAAATCCTAAAAAATTTCATATTCTATGAAATCCTCAAAAATCCCCATAAATTTGAGAATATTGAAAATCAAATTATTCCAAATTTTGTAGTTTGATCCATATATTTAAAAATGTGGAAATTGGTGAATTGATGAAAAAGTTTTTAAAAAGGCGATTGTGTTGAATTATGTACACACCTTATCTATTTTACCTTATCTCAACCTTGTGTCAAGGCTCATCGAAAAAATTTATTATATTTAATTTGCTTTGGATTTAATTGAATTTAAATTTCATTCGCTAAAAAAATTATACAAAATCCCTTTATTACTACCTAAATGCAACAATGTCCACAAAAACCTGAAAAACAGTAGATGATTATTCAGGAAATAAAATTTGATGCTGTGCATTAAATTTGAACGAAAATTGCAATTTTTGTCTCAAATGGAAGGAAAAAAGTTTAAATAATACTGAGGTCTTTCCAAAAGAATATTTTCATGAACACCAGTGAAGATAGAAATTCATAATTTTTCATAAAATGTTTAAATTTGTCATAAATTACGTTTCAATTAACGGAAAAATTTTCTCACAAAATAACAAAATATTTGTAAACAGTGATTTCAATTTTTGAAAGCACAGTCTTCAAATTTAATATTAAGAAAACTGTTCGGATAATTGAGGAAAAAGTACACCTAATTTAGTAATAATTCTAAATTTTTTTATCAAACCTAATTTATAAATAACGGAGAAACAAAAATTTCTTTTATCAAAGTCATGCATGATGCTGTCCATATAACATTCTATGTGGACATATATTTTCAAATCTTAGATAATTTTATTTTTTATGTTAAATGCTGTCAACCAGTGAGGTTGAATAATCAGAATGTTAAATTTTTTTTGATCAACTCTGCATTTTTGTAATAATAAATATTTAAAAAATTACAAAAATGACCAATTGATCGAAAACATTCAACATCTGGACTGCTCGATCTGACTGGTCGACACCATTTGACATCAAAACTTCAATTCAATTGTGAAATAAAGTTGAACGGAAACTACGACTTTCATTATAAACGGAATGAAAAGATTTGGAAATGCTCAATTCATTCAAATTTAAAAATATTTTCATGCACACCTATGGAGATCGAAATCTTTTATTTTTCATTACATTTTTCAATTCAGAGAAAAATTTTTCTTCAAAAAAATATTTTTAGAAAGTAATTTCAATTCTGTAAATCAACTTTTTTCACGTACAAGCCACATAAAAGAAAATAGAGATGTTATTGGAATGCGTCTTATTCAGGTGTGCTAAGCTAATATCAATTATTTGAAAGTCCATTTTGTAAAATTTAAAAAATTCAAAAAATTGTTTCAAGGATGAACTTTGAATTTATTAATTAAATTCAATTCATAATTTTTTCGATTATTTTTATGAACTAACAATTTATATAGTAGATAAGATATAAAATTGTTTGTCGTCTTTCACGTTAATGACGCATTAAAGGAATAAATAGAGATTTCGAAACGAGTCTGGTTAAAGTGTACAAAGCTTGCATTTTCAACGAAATTACTAAATCTTCAACAAATGTAGTGAATCTTCAACTAGGAAAGATGAATTTAAAAAACAATGGAATAGATACATATTCAGTTAATTTTTAACAAAAAAGAATCACTTGCCAGCAAGAATATTAACTTTCTATTTTAGCTACAAAAATTTGCACATAAAAAAAATAAATTTGCATCAAAAGATTGAAATTTCTCGTGCTTTGCGCTCGATAATATATTTATGTCTTCCACCCAGACCTTTTAAAACTAAAGGTCAAATCATCGACAACTGTAAATTGGTGATTGTGAATTCTCTTTTGTTAAAGCTCCTTTGGCTTTAACGAACATACTCTCACCACGTATCTCGTACTTCGCACTCGATTTTGTCCAAAATCTGATCTTTTCAAAACTATGTTCAACACTATTATATCAAATGTATATCATATTTATTTCTGTATTTAAAGCTCGTACTGATTATTCAGATTTGGAAAAATAATGAAAAAATTTTATTTTTCATGATTACTTTAATATTTGCTACTTATTTTGCACTAATTTTTGTTATTAGCTACCCTGAAAAATCTATCATTTCAATAAATGTATGTTATCACAATTCATAATATGCATTGGTATTGAAACATACGTATTTTCATTGTCTTATTTTCATAATTATAAAAAAATGTTATTGCCGCTTGTATCGTTTTTACAAAAAGTCAATGTTTAATGTTTGATGTTTTTTTATAGCAAAAGCTTATAACGAATTTTTAGGTCTTTTCTTTGTTGAAAAACTTTTGTCTTTTCATTTTTTTTCGTCTCTTGTGTCATTTTTAAGAAAATTAAATTTTTTACATTCTCATCACAATCAAAAGGTATTGGTTTTATGTGAAAAATGAATGTTGCGGATTCAATCAAATGTCGACGTTTTGAGGCCTTCTGAGTCAGAAAAAAACGGTTTTTACGAAGGTGTCTGTCTGTCCATCCGTCCGTCTGTCTGTAGCCTGTAGTATCGTGTAGGCACGATAACTTTCGAATGATTGATAAGATTAGATTGTGCTTTGGCACACTTTTTGAAGGCCTGGAAAGAAAAAACAAATTTGTTACCCAGCTGTTTTGGATCAAAATTCGAAAAGTGAGCACATTTTCAAAATTTTCGAGACCACTTGTTTTAAAATTTTAAAAATTCTATGTACGGCTATTAGTAGTACTCATAGAGGGAAACAATTTATAATGATGACATTTTTTGATCAAAAGAAAATTATCACAGTTATAGCATTTTCAAAATCCAAAAAAACAAACGAAAATTAACATTTTAAGCCGAACAACGCACGATATGAAAAAAGTCAAGAGAGGAAAAAAAGTTTCTTTTTCAGAGCCCTGAAAGATTCTCATAACAACTTATTGCATTTTTTCGAAAAATCGAAAATTCAAATTTTGATCGCACAAAAAATAATGAAAAATTAAAAAATCCATGTTGTGGTTAATCTATGCATGATACAAAAAAATATGAAGAGACAAAAATCATGCACCCAAAAAAGATCTACAAATTTGTTATGAATCACTTTTTGATAGGACGCGTAGTTCAGTACAGTCTTCCGTTTCGTCTTCTTCTTCCTCTCCTTCCACAGATGTAAGCCGACTCAGGACACAGTGCGCACTAGGTGCCGTGCTGCGCCGAGCTGCCCGGAAGATCCCTGACCGGCCCCGCAAGGAATGGACTGATGGCCTGGAGCTCAGCAGCCTCGAGATGGTGGAGCTGCTTCACTACCCTGAGACCCAGGACAGCGATTACTCCCTCGACGACGAATACGCAGCGGCCGAGGACATTTACACCGCGGCCAAGTGTCAACTGTACGATGTGCAGTCTCGCCGCGTGACCGGCCCCGCCTCCATCGGATTCCGAGACCTCTTTCACACACTTGTGCACGATGAGCCGACCTTGAACGACGTTGAGAGGCTATTCTTCCTTAAGTCGCACGTCAAGGGGGAAGCACAGGAAGCGCTGAACTACATTCCGATCACCGGTCCGAACTACGCAACAGCTTGGGCCGCTGTGGAGTCTCGTTACGATCAGCGACGGGTACTCGTGCACGACCACCTTAAGGCCATCTTTAACATGAAGGCTCTGAAGGAAGTGTCAGCAGCAGGAACCCAGCGGCTCCTGGACGAGCTGGAACGGCACCGCAGTCAACTCGCATCCCTCGGCCGTCAATTCGTTCAATGGGACGATTGGTTCGTCACAGCAGCGAGCCTCAACATGGACTCCAACACAAGGCGCGGTTGGGAGGAGGAGATTAG
>JAABKJ010011920.1:0-10636 GCA_011634705.1 Andricus grossulariae
CTAGTGAATAGGCTACCCAGATATATGTATTTGTCCACTTGCTCTAATCTCTCACCATTCAGGACAATGTTGCACATAGTTTTCTCACTATTATGAAAATTAAAAAATGTTCTACTAATACCGCAAATGTTACCCTTTTCTGTTTAATAGTGTTATTTTTTTCTGAATTTAAAAAATTTATTTCAGATGATTTTCCTAATTATTAATGTACTATTTTTATTTTATTTTCATCAGATTATTAAATATACATGAAGCGCTATCTATTTTTTCACACAACGGTTAATAAACTGATGCATTCATTTACATAAAAAAATAATTGTCCCAATCGGTTTCAAATTGTTCCACTATAAAAGGTTTTTTGCTTCTTTCACTGCAAATTGACATTTTCAAACAAAAATCATTGGATTTTAAAGGTTCACGATTTTGGAAAAGTTTTAGGTTATGGTAGCGTTTAATACCAGAAATTGATCATTTGATAAGAATCATTACAGTTCGAACAACTTTTTCCAATTTGAATAGTTTTAGGCTATATTTATGTTTTTCACAGAAACTCGGTTCTTTTAAACAAAAACTGAAAAATTTAGAAAAACTATAGATTTCAATGAAGATTCACAACTTTGAACAATTTTAGGTTATATTGACACTTTACACTGGAAATCGATACTTTTTAGTAAAAAATCATTAGATTTCAAAACATTTCAAAGATTGTAGGTTAAGCTAGGGGTTTTCTTCGGAAATATTGATATACATTGCAAAGATGATTAACGCTTTTGAACAATTTTAAGTTATGGTTGCGTTTTTCACTAAAGTCGGTTAATTTTAACAAAACTAACTCAAATCTCCGAAAAGATTTACAATGTTTTATTAATATTAGGTAATGTTCTCGTTATATTATGTTGGTATTTTTGTCTAATATCGCTATTGTTAATAAAAATCATTAGATTTCAAAGAATATGAACAATACTTGCAAAATAATGAGGAATGTTAGCGGTTTTCGCAAGAAGTTGTTTATCTAAACAAAAAATCACTCGACTAAAATAATCAAACTTACAATTTTAAACAACTGTAGGTAATGTTAGTGTTTTTTTTTGGAATCGGTATTTTTGAAAAAAAATGCAACGGTTCGATTGTCTATATATTATACAAATTTCGAAATATCAATTGTCATCAATTATCAAAATAATTGTTCTTGATTTTCTATTATTCGAGATAATAAATACTATTAAATATAAAAGTGTATTACTAATAATTTTATATTTCATTTATGACACATGGGGTAATATGGCACATGGGGTAATATGGTACACGGTCACAATATTTGAATAGAGATACATTATTATTAGCATTCTTTGTAGAAAAAGGATCCAGGCAGATCCAGACGCAGGTACTACACCCCCCCCCCCAACTCTTTTAAAATTCCTTTTCTGGATTATCCCCTCGCAGTGGGCCAGGGGACCGGTAAAAGTGGCAAAAATTCGATCTTACGTTGAACTTGTCTGAAACTTGGTGTAAGGGGTTTTTTAGGGTCGCTGATTTCGAATTTGACGTCAAAAATTACAAATTCAAAATGGCGGATCCAATATGACGGATAAAGTTTCAAAATTCTTACCTATTTGTCTGAAATATGGTATAAGGGAGTTTTTAGGGTCACTGATTTCAAATTTGACGTCAAGAATGACAAATTTAAAATGGCGGATCCAATATGACGACCCAAATTTCAAAATTTCATATATTTGTCTGAAACTTGGTATAAAGGGGTTTTTGGGGTCGCTGATTTCGAATTTCAAGTAAAAAAATGAGAAGAAAAATGTTTTTAAAATAAAGAGTGGGATCACTAAAGGCCTGTAACCTTCTTGCGGTAGACCCTGGAAATTGCAATCATATTAACATTGGCAGGATAATGACAGGCGTATTGAAGAAATAATGACCAAATGCATTGATGTATAAATCATGTTTTACGTCAAATTCGAAATCAGCGACACCAAAAACCCCCTTATACCAAGTTTCAGACTAATATATGAAATTTTGGTCACCATAGTGTATGCACCATTTTGAATTTGTAATTTTTCCCGTCAAATGCAATAGCAGCGATCCCAAAAAAACCCTTGTACCAAATTTAAGACAAATATGTAAAAAAAGTTTAATTTTGTCCGCCATTTCGAATTTGTAATGTTTGGCGTCAAATTCAAAATCAGCGACCCCGAAAACCTCTTTATACTAACATAAGTTTCAGACAAACTTGATGTAAAACCGAATTTTGGCCACTTTTTATGGTTGCTAGCCCACTGTGCGCCGATTTGTTTATGAAGCGATTTTTCTTCTTGAATGTGAAAACGGGCAAAATGGGGCAACTTTTTCTTGAAGGGCACATCTTAAGGAGTAAGTTGACGTCAAGTAAACTTTGATCCTAAGGGGAACGCCGGGGAACGATGAATCGGAAGTGTACGCAAGAATAAAAAAATGTAATATTTGTTCGCGGAATGTTTAACGTAAATATTAATAAATATTTTGTTTAAATTATCCATTTTTTTCTGATTTTTGTATGTATTGTTTTGAATATCGAACTGCAACTGAAATTTTGAAGGTTTTCTTGACAATTGTTGTTACCAACAACGTAATTCCTAACCAAATGTCACAAAACTTTGGTAAACCCTGCTTCGATATACCCTTATGAATGTCTTATGTTCACTTTTCCTGGATACAGGAGTTGATTTTATGCCACTTTTACCGGTCTCCTGGCCCACTGTGCCTCGCTGGATTTCCCAAATATGATCGTTAGTTGAACCCCCAAGATTTAAAAGACTGTTTTTTTTTGTAGAAAGCAATCATAATCTGGTCTTAATTGGTAACATGTATTTACACGGGACTAAATATTTGAACAATATTTCAATTATGCGTTTAAAAGGTGTCGGAGGCTGCTAATCACTAAGACATGTTGCTAATTAAAGGCGAGACGCGAAATCAGGCCAAGGTGGTCCAGTAAAAAAAAAAGCTTGCATAAAGAGGATTATCGTGTTCTGATGGACATCCGGTGTGCAGCAAATAGGAAGGGAAAGGGAGGCTCAAGACGCATATGTAATTATGAGCAATAAAATTAGCGACACATGAAGCATTTACGATAAAGTTGTACAACGACAAGTCATTTGCTGTCAGTTTATATATCGTAATCACTACTTGGACTTCTACTTTGTCTTCTTATGTGCCTCTTACGCTTCTCATTTCATACCCAAGCCTTTTTTGATTTTTTCTTCTTCATGTAAAAGACCCTTTGAGCCTATCCAGTAACTTCGTAAAATTACACCCCTAATGTAAGGTTTCTCGTATGTTATAAAGTGGTTAAAATAATTCTAATGGTGGAAGCCAGCGTCTTATTTAAATGTATATGTTTCAATTTTTTTTTAATTTTTCATTAAATAAACTTTGGGCTATATTTTGTAAACTTAGAAAATGAATTTACATAAACGTGGGACATTAATCAAGCGAGATTAGGAAAATAAAATGTGTTAATAACAATTAAATACTACAAACGTATAATTTTATTATTTTTGTATGTTTTATTATATGGCTGAAAAGTTAACCATTTTATTTCAAAACTATTCTTTTTTTTTACAATTTAACTGTTATGTTGAAAATTCATCTTTTTGGGTTGAAAATTCAACCATTTTGGTTAAAAATTCAAAATGAATATTTTCCGTTGAATTTGACTATGTTTCAGGCTTAAAACTCGAATTGTTGCTGTTGTAATATAATATATTGAAAACTAAGATTAATAACTGAGAATTAACCTATTTCATGTTTCGGTAAAAATTGAACTATTTTGTTGAAAATTAGTTTTTTATAGACAAAAGTTTAAATACGTTTAAATTTCTAAATAATTAACATTTTTGTTAAAAAGCCATTCTTTTTTTTATTATTCAACTGTTTTGTTGAAAACTCATCTTTTGGGGTTGCAAATTCAACCATTTTGGTTAAAAATGAAATTATTTTATTGAAAATGAACTTTTGTGCAGGACATTAATGTTTTTCGTTGAATTTAACCGTTTTTGGTTTGAAATTTCAATCTCTTTCGGCTGTAATATAATTTATTGAACATTAGTATTATTAACTGAAAATTTGACTATTCCATCTTTGGTTAAAAATTGAACTATTTTGTTGAAAATTTGTTATTTTATGGTCAAAAGTTGAAATATTTTGTTTAAAGTTCATGTATTTTGTTAAAAAATCATCTTTTTCCTAGAAAATTAATCTTCTTGGTTCAAAAGATTGATCTCTACAGTTTGAAATGTAAAGAAAATTCATTTCTTTGTTTGAAAATTTAACTGTTTAATAGAAAATAATTTTTTTTTATTCACAATATTTTTTTATTCTTTGTTTAAATTTTTGACACTCATCCTGAAATTCGGGACGACAAAACATTTCGAAAAATTATACTATTTGTTTAAAAATGTATTATTTTGTTGGAAATTTCGACTTTTTTGTAGAAAATGAATCTTCTAAGTTGAAAATTGATTTCTGTGGTTGAAAATGTAACTATTTTGGTAACAAATTTAAAAATTTCCTTGAAAATTAACTTTTGTGATGAAAATTTTCATGCATATTTTTTGTTGAACACAACTGTTATTGGTTTAAAATTAAAACCTTTTTCTGGTTCAAGTATCAACTATTGAAAATAAAGGTCTATAATTAGAAATGTAACTATTCCATGTTTGCTTGAAAAATTATCTTCTTTAGTTGAAAATTTCACTATTTGCTTGTAAGTTCATGTATTTTGTTGAAAATTCTACTTTTTTGGTAGAATATTAATCTTCCAAGTAAAAAAATTATCTTTTTGGTTGGAAAATAATTTCTATGGTTAAAAATTGAAATATTTTGTCGAAAATTCGTTTTTTATCGTCAAAAATTAATTTTCTAACAGAAAATATAACGATTTCATCTTTTTGGTAGAAAATTAATCTTCTCGTTTCGAAATATTCATCTTTTTAGTTCAAAATTCCGGAAAAATTAATTTCTTTGTTTGACAATTTAACTGTTTAACAGAAAAAACTTTTTTTATGCAGAATATTTTTTTACTTTTTTTTTAATTTTTAACTACTCATCCCGAAATTGGGGACGACAAAACATTTAGAAAAATTATACTATTTGGTTAAAAATGTATGTATTCTGTTGGAAATTCCTTCTTTTTTGTAGAAAATAAATCTTCTAAGTTCAAAATTCATCTTTTAGGTTGAAAATCAATTTCTATGTTTGAAAATGTAACTTTTTTGTTAAAAAATGTAACAATTTTTTTGAAAAATTAACTTTTGTGTTGAAAATTTTCATGTATATTTTTGATTGAATACAACTTTTATTGGTTTAAAATTAAAACCTTTTTCTGGTTCAAGTATCAACTATTAAATATCAAGGTCTATAATTAAAAATGTAACTATTCCATGTTTGGTTGAAAAATTTGTTGAGAATTCTACTTTTGTGGTAGAATATTAATTTTCCAAGTGAAAAATTTATCTTTTTGGTTGGAAAATCATTTATCTGTTTAAAAATTGAAATATTTTGTCGAAAATTCGTTTTTTATCGTTAGAAATTAATTTTCTAACAGAAAATATAAGTATTCCATCTCTTTGGTTAAAAATTTAAATATTTTGTTGAAAATTGACGTATTTTATTCAAAATTTATCTTCTTGGTTCAAAAATAATTTTTTAGTTGAAAATTAATTTCTTTGTTTGAAAATTTAACTATTTAGTAGAAATTTCTTTTTTAATAAGAGTTATTGTGTTCAACTAAAAATTTAACTAATTGGTTAAAAACTTATGAATTTTGTTGACAATTTTTTTTTTATTTGTAAAATATAATTTTTCTTTGTTAGAAATTCATTTTTTTGTTACAAAATTTAACTATATGGTAAAAAAATCCTTTTGTTTATATAAAATTATTTTTTTCAACTAAAAATTTACAACGTTTGTTGAAAATTCCTTTTTTTATAGAAAACGAATCTTCTTCGATGAAAATTCATCTTCAAGGTGTAAAATGTAACTACTTTGTTATCATGTTTGTTGTTTTAAATTAATGGTTTTAACTAAAAATTTAAGTATTACATGTATTTGTTGAAAAAGTACCTTTTTTACATAAAAATTGCACTATTTTGTTGCAAAATCAGCTTTTTTGGTAGATATTTAATGATTCTGTATAACAATTCATCTATTTGGTTAAAAATTAATTTCTTTTGTTAAAAATTCATTTTATATTTTTGAAAATTAATTTTTCAACTGAAAATTTAACTATTCTATTTTAAGTTGAAAATTTACCTTTATTGTTGAAAATTCGTTTTTGTTGTTCTTGAAAATTAATTTTTCGAATTGAAAGTGTAACAATTCCTTTTTTTCTCAAAATTTTTTCGTTGAAAATTCAACTTTTTCGTAGAAAATTAGTCTTTTTGTTGTGAAAATTTAACATTTTGGGTGACATTTTTTATTGACTGAAAAATATTTTTTTCTGAAAATTCAAATCTGAAACGTTTCGTTCAGAATTCATTATTTGTTTGTTTTATAATTTAACTATTTTGTTGAAGATTTTGTTGTTGTTCAAAATGAATTTTTTAAAGTCCAAATTTAGTTATACTATTTTGGTTCAAAATTTATCTTTTTGAGTTTGAAAATATAATTGTTTGGTTGAACATTCATCTCCTTGGTTGAAAATTTAACTATTTTATTTAAAAATTCTTTTCTTTTTTTTTGCCTCAAAATTAATTTTTGTTGTTTGAAATTTATCTTTCTTAGTTGAGGTTTTATGTAATTTGTGAATGACCCCGTATAAAATTCTGTATAACTATTCTCACTAAATGTCTTAGAGATAAATGTGGAAACATTTTTTTGCATTAACATTATTGTTTTCGTAGGTGAATTTTTAACGGGCAGAGAAAATAAAGAATTATTCAAGGGAAAGTTAGGCAATTTCGAAATCAAGATTTTATATCAACCATATTAAGGCCATGTGAGCGTAACCTCAAAATTTTTTTCACATTTTTTTCAATGTGAACTTATGTTCAGACGTCACGCGATATCGAGTTGAAAATTTGGGAAACTGAATATGAAGCATTAAGAAACGCGGGTCTGGTCCTGAATTTTTATAATTATGAACAAAATAATTTTTGTAAACAAATTTTTTTTCCTTTTATCATAATTATAAAAATTTAGGAGCAGACCCGCGTTTCTTAGTGCTTTATATTTAGTTTCCCAAATTTTTAACTGGATATCAAGTTTCGTGTGATCGTAAGTTGGTTTTTAAAAAAATTTGGAAAAAAATTTTGAGGTTACGCTTACATGGCCTTAAAAGAAATGGAAATATCTGGAAAATATTTTGCTATCAAAATATGTACATAGTACGAACATTAGCATATTCAATAAGAGTAATTAATGATCTTTTCCTGTAACTCACCCCTCCCGCTCGAATGTCCTTAAATTACAATTTCAATGACGAACTCCCTATTTACTTTCCCCCTTTGTCGAGTCTGTCAACTTGACTATATTGTCGATGTCATTGTCTCCCAATTTCTTTTCTGTTCCTCGAACTAAATCTCGCAAATCGAGCTGGGATACTTGTCTCCTGGAATCGGCACCCTTAAGGCGGATGCTTACGAAGCAGACGTCAAAACATTTGTGAAATATGAGGATGAGGACGACGGAAGATCAATTCCCTGGGACTCTGGGACGAGAGCTGAGCTCTCGACCGAGGTGGTTCGCATTGTTAAAAGCCCGTAATAGATTATGCATTAAACGCGTAGCAGAATAGAGATAGCGTAACAATGGATCAGCCACTTCAAGCTCCCAGGAGTATTCCGTCGTCCGTCATCTCCAAACCCCCCCCCCCTATTTGCTTATTACCATGCCTTATTGTACATTTATGTCATGACTTCTTCGATTATTGTTCAATGATGATGATATATGCGATACCAAAATGTTAGACTCAAATTTAACAAAGATTTTCCTAAATTCTCTTTTTTAATTCGAAAGAAAACTTTGTTTACTCAGAAATCCATTTCAAATCATGCAGGCCGGCGGGTGACTTGCTTAAAATATATGCTAGGATACAAAACGACTTCGAAGGAACCATGAAACTATTATTTAAATAGATGAAGGAAAGTAAAAGTACGGAATTTGTCAGCATGAGAAACAGCGAAGGTTACCTTTTCTGTTTCTTATGCTGAAGAACTCTGTACTTTCACTCTCCTTCATCTCTTTAAATACTGTCGTCTCCTTTACCTAAAAATTGTTTACGAATGTTCTACATTTTAAGTGTAAAACGAGTTTTTTTGACAATTTTAGTATGAAAACCGTGTAGTTTTGGCAATACTCTTTTAAAATCCACAAAAAGAATATAAAAATAATTAACCCTTGTGTGAGGGTAATAAAGGATCCGTTGAAATTGTTTAACAAATAGTCTCGTAGCCGAGAATACTCCAGGTTATATTTCCGACCCCATAATAATACTCAAACTCCCCCTACGACCTAGTTTACCACTTTTACCTGAAAAAGTCAGAAGAGTCTTCACGTAAAACACACAACAAATTGAATGTTGGAAATAATCACACAAGTCACCTTCGCAAAACCCCATGTTAAATTCCCAAACCCATAATGAAATTCAAGAAGCCTCAAAAACCACACCTACTACTTTTACCTGAAAAAATACCAAATGGAACTGTTTTCAATTCTTGATTTTTAAAATTGAAGCTTGAAAATTTCTTAATTTAGAAGCTTAATAATTTGCACGTGAAAAATGAAAGCTGTTAAGATTATGCAAATTTTTCATTGAAATGCCGCTAAACTACAAAATTAAAAATTTGAAACTTTTATAAATGAAGCATTTGGAAAATTTCTAGTTGAACGTTATAAATCCACTTTATGATGTTCGAAGCTCTTAATTGAAGAATGAATCAATAAATTTGTATATCTTAAAAATGATATCAAATTAAAACAATTTAAAATGTCGTATTAAAATAAGCACTTTTCAAGTTACAAGTTAAATCATTTTTAGTTTAAATAGTTTTAAATCAATCATTCTTCAATTGTTATTTATGCATCAAAAACAATTTACTTGCGATTAAAAAATTCAACGGAATAAAACAATTGAACTTCTAATATTCATAGTTTAAATTCAGCACTCTTGAATTTTATAGATTCAAGGCCTTTTATTTGATACAAGACAGCTTCAAATTTTTAAGTTTTGCATATTTGAATTACAATTGCTTATTTTAAATAAACAGTCAAATATTTCAAACAGTTCAAAGATTTGAAAAAAGCATGCATACCAGAATTCAAAAATTTTACATCAATTTCACAAAGATTTCAAAACTTTCCAAATATTTATAGTATTTCAAAGATTTGAAAACGGGTACAGTTATACCAGATTTCAAAGATTTCAAAACATTTCAAAGATTTGAAACGATTTCAAAACGTTTCAAAATATTTTAGGAGGTTTCAAAAGATTTCACACAAGTTCCACAAATTTTAATTGTTTCAAACAAACACAAAATATTTGAAAAAGAGTTCACAAATACTTCAAAGAATTCATAAGGATTTCAAAATATTTCGCAAATATTTCAAAGATTTCATTAAGATTGCAAAAAATTTTAACAAAATTCACACAAATTTCAAAGATTTCAAAGGTTTCCTGGATTCCGAAAATTTACAAATGGATGCAGTATATCAGATTTTAGAGATTTCAAAACATTTCAAAGATTCTAAACGACTTTTAATTTTTTTAGAAGATTTTAAAGAGTTTAAATTTTCCAGTGATTTCAATCGAATACAAAAGATTTCAGTAAGCTTTCCAAAATAGTTTAAAGAATTCATACGGATTTAAAAATATTTCAAGAATTTCAATAAGTTCAACAAGGGTACAGTACACCAGATTTCAAAGATTTCAAAACATTTTAAGATATTTTAGCGATTTCAAAACGTATCAACAAATTTGATAAGATTTTAAAAGATTTTACTGATTTTAAACGAACAGAAAAAATTTCAAAAAACAAAAATTGAAGAAAGATTTCACAAGTATTTCAAAGATTTCAAAACATTTCAAAGATTTTAAACGATTTTTAATTTTTCCAGAAGATTTCAAACATTTCACAAAGATTTTGAATGTTTCAGTTACTTAAAATGAATAAAAAAGACTTTAGAAAATTTTCAAAAATATTTCAAAGAATTAATAAGGATTTGAAAAGATTTCAAGAATTTCAAAGATGTCCAAGATTTCAATGATTTCATAGATTTGAAAGAGGTTGCAGTACACCAGATTTCAAAGATTTCAAAACATGTCAAAGATTTTAAACGATTTTTAATTTTTGTTAGAAGATTTCAAAGATTTCACAAAGATTTTAAATGTTCCAGTGATTTCAAACAAATACAAATTTTGTTAAAAAAACTTTAAAAATATTTCAAAGAATTCATAAAGATTTCAAAAGATTTCAGGAATTTCAAAGATTTAAACAAGGGTATAGTACATCAGATTTCGAAGGTTTCAAACAAATTCAAGATATTTTAGTGATTTTAAAACGTTTCAACATATCTGAGAAGATTTCAAAAGATTTAAATGATTTTAAACGAACAGAAAAGATTTCAGAAACAAAAATTAAAGAAAGATTTC
>JAABKJ010011921.1:0-10635 GCA_011634705.1 Andricus grossulariae
AGAATTATATCTCGCTGAAAAAAGAACCTTCTAAATTAAAAAAGGTCAAACGCAGCGATTCATTTTATGAAAATTAATCAATACGTTGATGAATATTACTGTATGTTAACAAATGGCAATTTCCTTGGTAATGATATTGTATATTATAATATTATATTACACTCTGTAGAAAAAATATTACATATTGAAAAATGTGAAGTTTTCATAATGATTGTTGATAACAATCACAAGTGTTGTGGAATGATAATTGCTTGCATAAAGGTATTTAATTCTTGATAGGGAACAAAATATTCACAGAAAAAATGGTTTGTAGTGTAAACTGCTGAATAAGTACATTATTTTGGCAACAAATTGCAACAACAATTTATATGACAATGAAAACTGTTGTCGTTTAGTTTTGGGTTGTAATTGATTGTCAATCTTTCATTACCCAAAGAAGAAATCAGTATATGAATCTTTAATCATTGTTTTTCACCCAAAAGAGATTATCGATTTTTCAGATTTTTAAAAATTATTTTCTAGAGCCTTTTCAAGTTGACACTAAAACATAAAAGTTATGTTTGCTGTCATTTTTGTGAATATTTTTTTCAAAGTTCATAGCTCTGGACGCGCTGTACACTGAAAAAAACGCATTATTTCCGTTCAAAAAGTTTTGCAGCCTAGAATAAATTTTGGTGTTATTTTCACTATATTCTTTAAAAATCTAATAGAACGCAATGTTAAGCACCAGTGGGAAACGCGATTTTGAATTTTTTGTCTACATATTATATTTGTACTCAAATTTTAATGAAAATTTTATTCTGGACCTAATAATTTTTGGCATTTCAGATACAAGTTATGTAAGTAACTGTTTTATGAAGTCTTGAATTAATGTATGGGGACTCATCGAACACAGCTAATTCGTTTGTTAAATCAATAATTTGTTATAAACAAATGCAATAACTAATTGGGCAAATATTCTTATTTACTTCGAGACATTTTCTTGTTGCTAAAATTGCTCCAAGGTGTTGTAAAAGTAAATTTCACTTGCAAAACTTTCTCAGAAACTATCAACAAATATTGTTATAAACAATATTTCTGGCATAATATTGTAATTTGATGTTTCTCAGATTCGAATTTTCCTTAACCACCGGAATTTCTACAGACATTCCTCAACTAATATAGCTTGATTATATATGCTGAAATATGGCAATGAGGATTCTTTTTAAGAAATTATAATGAATGAATGTAAACCTATCGTATTTTCGATAAAAAAAATTGCTTAACTTGTGTGTCAAAATATATAAATCTACAATCGGGATGATCAAATAAGTATTGCAATGATTGAAAGAAACTATACATTATTAATAATTTGAAATAAACTACTAACAAAATAGTACATAAAAATTAATATATATTCAAAGAAGCTTCGTTTTTCATTGTGGTTATAATAAAACTCAAAAGCTATGAGTATATTAATATTTATTGCAGTAATTATTTTAACATTTCAATATTACTCATTTTTATACTAATTTCCCCATAGTTTTTTTCAGAATCATTACTATGATTGCGAGAAAATTATATGAAATTCAGTATAGGATAATTTTATATATCGCAGGATTTCTATAAGACTTAAAAAAGCGTTTTTCAAGAAAAGGGCCCAATAAAACTTATGAATTGTTTTGTGAAAATTCGTTTTCTTCGATTGAAAATTCTTTTATTTTGAATAGCGATGCAATTATTTTGTTGAAAGCTTGTCTTTTTTGGTTTGAAAATCTACTTGCTTTTGCTACTTAACAGTCATTACAGAGTGTCACCTACGTCTATTTTTTTGAGACTGAGAGAGAGCCGAAAAATGACAGTGAATTTATATACGGGTGGGGAATTTTAAAATGTCCTACAGTTTTATTAGAAGAACACAAATAATAAAGACACGAAGTAGAAAGTATTAGATCTATAAAGGATTCCCGTAATGTCCTTAAAGTGTTCCCTCACAATTTTTCCACGATGATTTCATAATATACAAACGTAGTTGAAGGCAAATTTAATCCTATTTCTTTTTGCAGATTTAGGTTCACAGTTCGACTGCTTACCTAATGGCGACCCTATTCCATCTGTTCCTCGTCGTGAACCTTCTGACTCTCCTGGCAGACATTCCCCAGAAAGACCTCTTTCTACTCCCGAGCCTTCTTCTCGTGACAGGTCCAGATCTCCTCCTGCTGAGCCTTCTCATCGTGCCAGGTCTAGGTCTCGTTCTACCAGGCAACGTCCATCTCGCGTACTTGGCTATAAGCTTGAAGACCTTAGTTTCATTCGGCTTATTCCCCACAGCAATCCGCACCGGGTGTTCGAAATTCGAAAATACACTTTTCCTGAGGATAAGCACATTGGATTAAGAGGAAAAAAAAATGCATATGTGCCCATCCCGACCGAAGAGAAATTTGTTTTATCAACATCCACTGGTGACGTCTTGGCAATATTAGAGCGTAATAATACAATTCTGCGTGGAATATATACTTGTCTTTATGGAGTTGGAGCAAGGGCAAAAATAAATATGAACAGTGGTGCGGTTGGCTTATTGGACCATGCTGAATGCAGCGACACTCTCTTAGGCAGACATAATAAAATCTCTCAGAGTTTTAGAATATTCCATGTAAACGAAATGTAAACCAATAACCTCCACACTATAATTCAATTCATGAAAATTTCAAAGTAAAATATGTTATTGTTTGTCATCCGATGTTTAATCCAACCCCTACACATAACTGGTAATTACAATAAGAAGTCAATTTATTATCGTTCTTAAGGCCTTATTGTTTCTTCACTTCCCCAAACTCTATTTGCGAAAACAGATAAAAAAGTGTTTTATTTTTATTATCGGACTCGGCATAACACTTTGTTTCGGAAGATTGCCCCCCCCCCCCCATCGACGCACGGTTCTACCATGGTTTATTCCAATCGCTCCAATTCCAGGATACTTAGGTCGTTTAAAATACATTGAAGGCAATATGAAAAAGCCGGAAGAATAATTAAATATTTCTGTCCAAGATATCACTAAACGCACGCGCGGGTCACGTCCATGGACGTTTACAATATCAAGAACAAACTATTTAAAAATGCATTTTAAAACAAAATCCCTTAAAATTCTTTGGATTTTCGAAAAATAACTTAAAACCTTTAGAATCGTTTTAAATCTATCGAATTTCGTTATATCTCTTAAAATAACACCTAATTGATTACTTAAACAGGGTGGGTGTTCTAATCAAAGAATTCAGGTGGTTTTGGTGTCGAAATTAGTTAATCTACAGGCGTCTGACTCACTTCAGAGAACACATTTCGTTGAAAATTGAATTATTCTCTTGAAAATTCAACAATTTTCTCAAAAAAACATACTTCTTGGTTAAAAATTCATCTCTTTTGTTGAAAATTCAACAAATATATTTGAATTTATTTTTCTTGTCTGAAGATTTTTCTAAATTAAAAATTCCACGATTTTGTCGAACATTCATCTTTTAAGTTTAAAATATCATCTCTTACTGTAGAGATTATACCTTCTGTAGTAAAAATTGCAATCTTCTGGTTAAAATCTAATCTGTTTTGGTAGTAAATTAACTTTCTAGTTGAAAAATTAACTGTTCTGTAGAAAATTCATATTTGCAGTTCTAAAATTTCACAATTTAATTGGAAATTTAATTATTTTTTTGAAAAATCGTTTTTGTTGAATGAATCCAGCTATTTTTAATTTCTAATGACAATCTTTTTTCGTTATTGAAATATCATCTATTACATTCATAATTAAAAATTTATCTTTTCAGTTCGAAAATTAAGATCCTTAGTTGAAATTTGAACTATCTTTCTGATAAGCACAGCTTTTTGGTCCATTCATGATTTTAGTTAAAAATTCGTTTGCTTTTTTTGTTAAAAATAATAATTATGTTATAATACATAATACCTATGTACAGTCTCGGGTGGTCCAAAAATGCATTGAATTTTTTTTACTCTAGAGGGCAAGATTTTTCTTTAATATAATTAATTACTTATGGACTATTTTGATATCGCTGATGACTTTCTTGTAATTTTTACAAATTTTTGCTGTTTAAATAATTTTTGGAAATTTTGAAGCTAAACAACAATTGATTGTTTGAATAATAGCATAATGTTTTTTAAAAAATTTATTACTTCAAACAATGATCAACTATTACATTTTATTTAGAAAATAGAATTTTTTACATGTTTTAGAAAAAAAGTTGTTTAAGGAACTAACATTCATTTAAAAGAAACAAATTGTTTAAAAATTCATGAGGGATATTTAAATTGTTCGTATCAAGATTCCGTTTTAACGAATGACTCGACACTTTTGTTTTTAGAAAGATATTAGCTTATTGTAAAAATATTTTATATTATTGATCAAATAGAAATAAAATACTAATTTAAGCTGCCTGTATCCATAGAAATCCGCTTTCTCGTGTAACAAATAAATTTGTTATCATTTTTCAAATCATAAATTAGTAACTAATATGCATTGCCTTTAACATATATATTTTTCAAATCAAGACTCATTTTTATCAATTGTCTTGACACTTTTGTTTTTTGAAAGATTTTATAATATTATAAAAATACTTGACGCAAATTTGAAATATATAGATTGAAATTGAAAACATCAAATTGTACTTATTTTACTTATAAGAAGTGAACTGTTATTATATATAGTTTTATGTCATATTTAAAAAATCGAAAGAATTCTAAAATATTTGGGTTCAAACATTTTTAGAACTCTAAATTCAAAAATTTGTCATTATGAATTTTCAAATAGTTTTTTTTTTTGATGATGTAAAATAAACAGTTGAATTAGTAATAAAGAAATTAATTTTGTACAAAAAAAAGACGAATTTTCACAAAATATAAATTTTTTTACCAAATATAAATTTTTTACTAAATGATTGAATTTTAGAACCCAAAGTACGAATTTACACAAAACAGTAGAAAATGAACATGCATCAACCAAAAAGCTGAGCTTTTAGGAGAGAAAGTTCAAATTTCAACTATGGACCTTAATTTTCAATCTAAAAAGATAAATTTTCAAAAATAAATGTAATAGATGATATTTCACAAAAAAAATGTAATAAGGAAATAAATACAGATGGATTTATCCCACCAAAAATGAATTTTCAACAAAATAATAAAATTTTCTGTTAAATTGTTAAATTTTATAATTTAAAATATGAATTTTCCACAGAAAAGTTAATTTTTCAACTAGAAAATTAATTCACTACCAAAACAAATTAGATTTTAACCAGAAGGGTGCAACTTTTACCACAAAAGGTGTAATTTCTACAGTAGGAGATGATATTTTAAGCCAAAAAGATAAATGTTCGACAAAATAGTTAAATTTTCAATTGATAAAAATCGTTAGACAAGAAAAATAAATTCCAAAATATTTGTTAAATTTTCAACCAAAAAGTATGACTTTTTAACAAAATTGTTGAATTTTCAAAAAAATAATTCAATTTTGAACGAAATTTGGTCTCTCAAGTGATTCAGAGGCCTGTAGATTAACTAATTTCAACACCAAAACCACCTGAATTCTTTGATTAGAACATGTACCCTGTTTAAGTCATCAATTACGTATTATTTTAAGAAATATAATGGTATTCGATAGATTTTGAACAATTCTAAAGATTGTAAGTTATTCTTTAAAAATCCAAAGAATTTCAAGAGATTTCGTTCCAAAATGCATTTTCAAATAATTCGTTCTTAATATTTTAAACGTGCTGGGACGTGAACCGCGTGTGGTTTCAGTGATATCCTGGGCAGAAATATTTAATCATACTTCGAGAGTCACGATTAAATTACTATTAATCGAGGAAATTTTAGAACAGAAAATATTCCTGATTGTATAATTGATTTATTGAACATTTTTATATGTTTTTCAGTGTTTTTGATATTTCCATGAAAGTATTTTGAACGACCTGAGTATCGTGGAATTGGAACGATTGGAATGAACCATGGATGAGCCCGGCGTCGATCGTGTTGTTGGGGAGGGGGGGCAATATTCGGGAGCCAAGTGATCTGCATCCACGTGTGTCAACAGTGCGTGGCCCGTTGTCTAGCGGCGTATCGGGGGGAGGGAAAGGCCGACACTGCGCGTTCTAAGGAAGTAAAAAGGCGAGGAAGAGGTCATCTAGCGCAAGTGAGGGAGAGGATCTATTGAAGAGGAAGAGAGACAGCCAAGAAAGTACAGAGAAAAGGGCGGTATAGATTAAATTGGAGAAAAGCGGAAAAGGAGGCACTCGGGATGCTGATAGAATTGATCAGGGGACTAAGTGAAGATGTAAGGGAGACTAAGGAGGGCATCGAAGGTATGAGGGAGGACTTGAGGATCTGATATGAGAAATAGGAAGAGGAGGTGAAAGAGCTGAGGGATAAACTAGAAGGATTAGAGCGGCACGTGGTGTCGGTAAAGAAGAAAATAGAAGTTAAAATTAAGCAGGTGGAAGAGGAGATTAGGGTGTGCAAGGGAAGGACAGAACAAAGGCTTGAGAAGGTGGAGCGCAGATCGGAAGTAATAGCAGGTGACAGGGGGGAAGGCGAGAAGAAAGTTATTTGGGAGAGGGTAGAGAATATGATAGAAGAGAAAGTGGGAGAGCGTAGGAATGAAAAGGAGGTGAGGGCGGATAGGTAGAGGATAAGGCCAATGGAGTTCAGAATGAAGAAAAAATATGAGGCAGGCAGGAGAATTAATATTGTCATAAGAGGTTTGAAGCTAAAGAGAGGGGAAGAAAGACAGGTTGTGGAAGCGCTGCTACAGGGCATAGGGTTGGTTCAAGAAGAGCTTGGAAGAGGAGTTGGGAATAATGCGAAATAAAAATATGATAAAGGATTAGGGGCTTTTCATCGATCACGATTTGACGAGTAAGAAAAGGGAGGTGCAGAGAATGTTGAAAGACAGGGCTAGGAGGAAAAAGAATGAAGGAAGAGCGGCAAAGCTAGGCTATCAGGAAATAAAAGTAGATGAGCAAGTGTGTGTGTGGTACGAGGAGACAGGAGTGTTGTAGGATGTGCAGGTAGATTCGCTTCATCGGAAGTAGGGGGTAAGTGACAAGCAGGGTGGAGGGGTAGTCAAGGTGATGTACTGAAACGTAGCAGGAGTAAAAAAGAAATACACGGATTTCTGGTGGTATATTCAGAAATGTTAATGTTCTGAGACATGAAGAGACATGGGTTGCGACAAGGACATGGGGCAGAATGGAGCCAAAGCTGCCAAGGGTGTATGGTTGGAGGCTGCTGGATGGGAGAAGTAACGTGTAAGCTTGTGACAGTGTACAATAATAATGGGATGGAAAGAATCGAAGAAAGGGTGGAAGACTTGCTAGGTGAAAGAGTGGAGGGTACGGTGGTACTGGGGAGGAGGACTTTAGTGTGAGGATCGCAAAGGAAGGGGGCCTTTATAGTAGGGAAAGAGTTTTAAGCGAAAATGGGAGGATAAGATAATGAATAGGGAGGTGGAGCTTCTAAGGGTCTGGATGGAGAATAGGGGCTGGGCGGTGGCGAATGGTATGGCAACTGGGGACGAAAAGGAAGAATAAACATATGTAAGTAAGGTGGGGGTGTCGGTGATAGACCATGTAGTCATGAATATGCAAGGGTTGGAGGAGACGGAGAGATTCGCAGAAAAAGGGTTGCTAGAATGAGACCATCAGCATTAGGTTTGTGGATAAGTGAGCAGAAAGGCAGAAGGCAAGGTGGGGAAAATGTATCGCCGGGGGAGAGGGTGAGTTGGACGAGGGAGGCGATAGGGAATTATCAGGAGCAGTTAGGGAATGTACGCTTCGAAGGGGAATAGGTGGAAGAGATATGAGAAGATTTGAAAGAGAAAGTGAATGAGTGCGTGCAAAAGGAGGTATTTAGAAAGAAGAAGAAAGAGATGGTGAAGCCATGGTGGGATAGCGAATGTAGAAAGATAAAAAGAAAGATTAAGAGAAAATACAAGAAGTGAAAAGAGGAAACTACATGAAGGGAGGAGTATCTAGAAATGAGGCAGGGGTTAAGATTGATGTGTATGAAGGAAGAACAGAAAAATGGGAACGATCTGGAAGAGTAGTATTGAAGTGTTTTGGATCATGGATCAGAATCAAGGCAGAGATATGATGGGAGTAGAGGAAC
The DNA here is from genome assembly GCA_011634705.1 of Andricus grossulariae. Lineage (NCBI taxonomy): Eukaryota > Metazoa > Arthropoda > Insecta > Hymenoptera > Cynipidae > Andricus > Andricus grossulariae. The sequence continues at coordinate 8,143 of JAABKJ010011921.1, forward strand.
GAGGAAGGCAGCCGCGAAGGAGCTGAATGACGATGCGACAGAGAAACACATAAAAACGTTGATAACGTCAATGTTGATCAAGAATGTATTAAGGGTGAAAGGATTCCCAGAAGGGTGGAGAGAGGGGTTAATAGTTCCACTGAATATGAAAGGCGATAGGGATAGGCAGGAAAATTATGGAAGGATTACCTTAATGAGTACGGCGTACAAAGTATACACGATGGTGTTATCGGAGAGGCTAGGGAAGGATTTCGAGGGGAAAAGAATATTATTGCCGTTTCTTTCAATGGATAGGGGAGGTTGTGGGTGGTGATGGAGGAGAGGGAAGTAGAGAGAGGACTGATCTAAAGGGTAAGGGAGATATATGAAGAAACAAAAATTAATGCAAGTGGAGGCGAGGGAATGTCGGAGGGCTTCTGGATGGATGGGGGTGAAGGCAAGGGTGTCTACTTAGCCTAACGCTTTTTGCGTTAATCGATTATTTATTTCAGCTTTAACTTCATAAGTCTATTTTGTGATTGGAGAATTATTTTAAACAATGTTACAAGTATTATTTGTTGCAAACAATTTCTTGCAGACTCAAGCATTTTAAATGAGTGCGCCCACGATAACTGATCCGGTTTCCAACGTGACGCATGTACAGTGCGATCATTCGAAAGTAAGCTCTTACTTTAAAAGAGTTGCTCAACGGTCCGCAAACTTTTCAAGTACGCAAGCAGGAAAAAAATTATTATAAGATGTAACAGCAAAATTTCTTCATAATTACCGTTAATTATTCAGATTTTCCTTGTCTCCGTTCGGAGTACCCTAATTCGAGCAGAAGGTCAAAACCAAACACGAGCTCAAACAGCTGTAAAAAAATTCCTATTTTCGGGTTAAAAAATCAATTGCTATGTAAAAAATTTATTTTTGGCTATAGATTCAACTATCTTGTTTTACAATTTGTTTTTTTGGCTTAAACGTTCAATTATGTTGGTTTAAAAATTGTTTGTTCACGCTAAAATTCAACTATTATGGTTGAAAATTCGATCTTCTTGAGCGAAAAATTCAGCTATTTCATTGATAATTAACTTTTGGTTGCAACTTCATATTTTCAGCTTCAAAATTGAATTGTTTTGTGAAAAATTCGTTTTGTTCTTGTTTGAAAATTCATCTATTTTGTTTAGCGATCTAAATATTTTGTTGAAAAATCGTATTTTTTGGTTGAAACATTTGACTGAAAATTGGTATTTTTTTTCCTGAAAGTGCAGTGTGTTTCGATTATAATGTTAGAAATTTAAAGCTTTTCAAATTTAATTCCCTATTATTACCCTATTTTTGTGAATTACCCGATATCGAAAATGATTTTACCTCACATGAACTTGAGTGTCATGAAAAATGATGCAACAATTAAAGATACTTTAATTAGCGATGTACTTTTTTCAAATTATCAGTCGCTCAAGGTAAAATAAACGTGTGAGGAATTAACCACCACAAGATTGAATACATTATTTATTGTCGAGAGATAAGAGGCTTACAACCGATGCTATGGAAGATAAAGAATGTAAGTATTCAAGAATAGTTTCACACATGAAACATCATCATAATTATTAGTTACGCTGTTCTCAAAATTCTGCGTTATTTTTTTTTTGCCTGTATCTTGAAAAAATGAGGATCGTTTATACCGTGATTTTCACCATCGTCGTTATTTTAAATTCCATTGGTAAGCAGAATGAATTATTATAATCTTGTTGCTACTTAACAATTATGGCACAGTGTCACCTATTTCATCTATTTTGTAAATTTGTCGCCTTCTGACCTTTTTCTCAGTTGAAAAACTAAAATTTCATTCAAAGATGCAATCTACAATGCCTTGGAGTTAATTCGCGTGAGTTGAAATGATCTCCATTTTTTTTAACCGGGAGAAAGCCGGAAAATGACAGTGAATATATTTACTGGTAGGAAATTTGTTTTAAACTTACAGTTTAATTAGAAGCTTTTATTCAAGTAGGACTCCATTCGGACTTTATTGCAGCTTTAAACACTTTTCTTAATGTCCTCAAAGTCTTGCCTCGCTATTTTACTACAAAGAGTTCATGATATACCGACGTAATTGAAAATAAATTTAATCCTTTTTCTTTTTGCAGAATTAAGTTTAGAGTTTGACTGTTTACCTAATGGCGCTCCTATTCCATCTGTTCCTCGTCGTGAACCATCTTATTTTCCCGACAGACATTCTCCAGAAGGAACTCTTTCTCCTGCCGAGCCTTCTCTTCGTGCTAGGTCCAGGTCTCCTTCTATAAGGCTTCCTCCTTCTCTCGTACTCAGATATGAACTTGAAGACCTTCATTTTATTCGACTCATTTCCGACAGGAGTCCGCACCGGGTATTCGAAATTCGAAAATACACTTTTCCTGGAGGTAAGACACTTGAATTAAGAGGAAAAAGTGGTTCATATATGCCTATGCCAATCCAAGAGCGAATTGTTTTAACAACATCCACTGGTGACGTCTT
>JAABKJ010011922.1:0-10635 GCA_011634705.1 Andricus grossulariae
CCTGACTCCAAGGAACAGTGTTGAACGATCTTTTCTCGCGTAAATTTCCCGCTCTTGCTTACCTTCTAGGACAGAAGTGCATTCTATTAAAAAAAAATCATACTCTGACCAAAAAAATGCCTTCGACGCATTGGGCTGTAACCATCTTAAGCTCGAGACATTAATTCATAAAAATAAATAATATATATACATATAATATATATATAATAAAAATAAATAATAAATGAAAAAAATAAAAAAATAAAATAATAATGGGCGACAGCTTGCCCTAAACCCAGGACTCTTAACTACAGGCTACAGGTAATGTGCACGGAAGATGCACTGAAAATCTTGAACATTTAGGAGCCAGTAGGGTACTGGCAACAGCTCAAAAGGCGGATTTATGAAACACCTGACGCATTGTAAGAAACTTCCTGCAACATCAGAAGCAACGGACTTAAAACCTATAGAGTGATACATGGTAGCCCTAAGAAAGCATCCAGAGGTGACTGTTGTCACCTCCAACACGCGCAGCCGCTGTGTAAGCACAACAGCGGTAACAGACGAACTGCAAACTACACCATGCTCCTAATTTTGTACCTACAACATCATCGCAAATGATTCCATACATCGTAATTAATTAAATAATTACATCATCATCTCATCAGACACTTGACTTAGTCTGTGGCTATGATGGAAAACCGGGTTCTTCTTAACCCGCGAACAAGTTAGAATAGAAAAATTGTGTATAATAATGGCTGCTAAAAAACGAGGCTTCTCAGTATGTCGAATTAGGCATACTATTCTCATCAGATCTCTTAATAGCATTACAAAACTGAGACCGTGACTGAAAATATATGTCGGGAGAGTCAAGTGTAGAATATTAAACAACTTGAGCCTGAGAGAAAATTATAATAAAATTATGATAAAAAAACTTTACAGTAAATTTGAAGTCATCATTTTTCATGTATAGACATATAGAGAAACAAAAGACTGTTACAGTCTTGGATCATTTTGTTACAGATAAAATGGATGCCTTCAGATTAATTGTAGTGATAATAGTGTCAATGGTAATTGATGGTAATCTTTAAGTTTCATAGGAAATGCGAGCACCAGCATATACCGTAAGGTCAACTTCATAGTAGTCATAGAGAAGCGTGAGTGCGAGTGAGACACTAGCAGATGGCGCACAAGAGCATCTCTTTCGCACTTATGAATATGACTACTATGAGTTTGGCTTTACTGTATGTATTTGATGTGAATAAGATAAGAGTGCTGTAAGAGTGATACGTACGGATGTATGAGGTGTCTTCTATGGTTGATTTCTTCTGAAGCTGTTGGGTTAAGCATGAGGAACAATGGAGGGCATAGGACCACTCACACCCATTAGCCGGCGAAATGTATCATCCGACCTTATTGTTGTATCTAATGGTTTAACATATTCAACCTCATTGCCCCACATGTCGTATAATGGAGCAATCAAAAGTTGATTTCTGAGTGTCTTGTAGACCCATCCAATGATTATATTACCCCTTCTTACTAAAGTTATACGTTCATTGAAATCCTTGTATTTTCTGTCAACTTTTCTCTGTAACATACTTAATTCTAATGCAGGGTCTAGTGAATATTGTAAGGTTATAATAGGAGGAAGTTCGTGTTTTATTCCTGGACCCGGGAGAGGGCCAAACAGAGGTTTTTGTTTTTCGGGTTTTTATCCTACGGGTTGACGTCCTCCGGAGTTTCGTCCTATGGGTTGTAGTCCTCCGGGTTTTAATTCTCCGAATTGTCCTCCTCTGGATGGTCGTCCTACGGACTGAAGTCCAGATTGTCGTCCTGCAGGTTATAGTCCTGCGGGTTGTCGTCCTGCAGATTGTAGTCCTCCAGGTTGTCATCCTCCGGAGGTTCTCCCTACAGGTTTTAGTCCTCCTGGTTGTCGTTCTACGGTTTGTCGTCATTCGGATTGTCGTCCTATGGGTTTTCGTACCTCTGATTGTCGTCCTTCGAATTGTCGTCCTATGGATTTTCGTACCTCTGATTGTCGTCCTATGAACTCTAGTTTTCCGAATTGTCGTCCTTCGGGTTGTCGTCCTACGGGTTGTAGTCCACCGGTTTGTCGTACTATAGGTTGTAGTCCTCCGGGTTGTCTTCCTCCGGATTGTCTTCCTACGGGTTTTAGTCCTCCGGGTTGTCGTCCTACGGTTTGTCGTCCTACAGATTGAAGTCCTGCAGGTTGTGGTCCACTTGCTTGCCGTCCTACGGGTGGTAGTCCTCCGGGTTGTCGTCCTACGGGTTTTATTTCTTCGGATTGTCGTCCTACGGGTTGTGGTCCTCGGGGTTGCAATCCTCCTGAATGAGGCCCTCCGGGTTTTCGTCCTTGGGATTGTTGGTTCCGGAGGATTTGTAACTGCCAACTTAATTCTGTAAGAGAAAATAGGAATAGGAGAATTTTGATCTTAACGTGGTACACTTGCTGCCCCCGGCATCAACAATTGTCGCTTATAGTACGTGTAAGCAAATCAGAAAAGTTCTGGTTATGTAAGAATAACTCTTGATAAAGTCTGTACTCGAAGAAGCATGACCATGAGTTATATGTACCATGAGACACTACTTATTCACGCGGCGAATTTCGTTAAGATGCAATACTTTCCATAATTATATTTACACAACGGAACGGATAATAATTAATTAGATCATTAAATCAGGGCCAGAACCAAAACCGTGTTACAATTGAAAGTCGGGTGTAAGAGTAAAAAATGTCGTCATGAAAGTCAAGCTGCTTGAGTTCTTTTCCTTCCGGTGCTTTTTTCGTCAAAAATTTTAAAGAATAAAAGACATCACAAAAATGAAAGTGATACCTATATCTACCATTGCAACAGGAAATAGTTTCGGAAACGGTTAGCTTGTTCTTACTTGTTATCGTGCCAATCCCAGGTAGAAGGCTTAGTACAGCCATAAATAACGTCTCTGAAGCTGGCACCGCCTTTTTTGAAAATTGAATTGAAAACTGTCCTATAATTAAGGGCTCATTTGGGGCTTTTAAGGGCCGTAAGTCTCAAATTTTGGGCTCTGCCATTTGTTAGTAAAAATTGGTTGCGCGCTGACTTCACATGATGCTAGCACCGCCACATCTGTAACTTCAAAACTGTTGATTTAATCTGATTAGGTTTTTTTTTAGAAATCAAGGGCTCATTTAGGGCTGATAATCCCCACCAGGCCTAATCACGCAGTCCTTTCAGTTTTTTTAAAAAACGATGCGCGCTCTGGTTTCACATGTAAAGCTGGCACCAAAACACCTATAGCTTCGAAACCAGTGCTGTAATCAATCCCGGAATCGTTTCCCAAATTTCCTATATGTGCAAAACTGTGGGTTTCGCAAAGAGAGCATATTTTTTTCTAAACCGGGAGCACCGAATGAAAGCCGGGAGCCAAAAATTATAAAAATAGTGGCTGCCCTGGAAAAGGTTATTTGTAAAAAATTTTAGTTTTGAACGCCTTGAATTTTTAATTATTTAGTCTTGAGAACTGCATTTTAACATTTTTTTCAAATCGTAAGTGTACGGCTTACAAATAAAGACCTAAAATGAACATTTCTTTAAGTATTCTATTTTAGAATTGCCTAGCCACTCTTTCCATTTTTGATTGGAATTCAACATTTCAATTGAATAATATTGTTCCGTTTCATTGAATTACAAAAAAAAACCGTTCAATTAATTTAGTTAATTTTCAACGGAAATTATACAAATGAATAATTTAATTTCTCATATTGAGTAAATTAGTGTTTTTATTTAAATTAAGGTACTGGATCATAACTATCTTATTAGACATTATATAACTTTGCGTGATTGAGGATATACAAAGAATAATTTTAATAAAAAAATTAATGGATATGGGAAATTAACGGTATAATATAATGCCGCTAAGTTGCATAATGTCTAATGTCCAGGTTATAAAAAAACTTATCCATATATTTTATTATGATTTTTTTACAAATTTCTTGCCCCTACATGAGCCCTCAATACCTAAAAAAAACCCGAATCAGATTAAATAAACAGTTTTCAAGTGACAGGTGCCGCGGTACTAGCTTCATGTGGAGTCAACGCGCAACCCGTCTTTTATAAAAAATTGAAGAGCCCAAAATTGAGGACTTACGGCCCGTAAGAGCCCTAAATGAGCCCCTAATTATAGGACAGTTTTCAATATAATTTTCAAAAAAGATGGTGCTAGCTTCAGAGACGTCCATAAATATTGTAAAGGCGTCAGACCACAATGCAATTAAAAGGTGGGATTAAAATTAGTGTCCACAAAAACCTGGGAAAGAAATGCTTGGCTTTCAATTTAAAAATACTAAGCTTTGACAGCCTTGCGGCTCCTCTAAATATTAATTTAAAATTATTTTAAAAACTATGCTATATTATTTTCACCATAGGAATTCATTGGTGCATAAATATTGAAACTTGATATTTGTTGGACCACCCTAGTGAACAATGTTGCTCGATCACTTTGTGAAGTTCTCCTTCTGGAATTATTGGTAGAGTTATCAGCAACTGAAAGCGCAGTGTTGTTGTGAGCCAAGTATTTTTCTTGAATAAGCATTATGCCATTTCTAGATTAATAAAATCATATCCCTTCTCCAATGGATCTTTTCCTTACCCTTATCACATTCATTCTTGAATCCCCGGCATCGTAACAATGCTAGAACTGAACGAGTTTATGCTTACCCTGATTGGGATTTGGCTTAATGGTATAATCATAACAAAACCTCTAAAGGGTGACCCTGGCGGTTAGACACTCGGACTTCACGTTAGAGGTCCAGGGTTCGATCCCTGAGCCTTTAACTCTGGAAATGTTGCTATGTGCAAAGCAAACAAAGAAATGAAGAAGGACGTGAAGGCTCACGTGAAGTAAATTTTTATCGCAGGTAAATATTACTCTGAAATTGGGGTTTTTGTACATCTCCCAACTTTGTGCATAGACCTTTCAAAATTAGAGGTGAAATTATTGACACCTGAAATTTGGTAATTTGCGAATTCCATTTTGTTAAAACTCTTTGCGTCTTTTGGTCATAAATTTGATTTTTCCAATTTTTATGGCATTTCTCACGTTTAGAATATTACAGAGGTAATCCCGAGGTGGGAAATTAGGAAATTAGAAAGCCGAGAAGAAGGTGAAACACATTGAAACAAGGATATTAATGATTTAAAAGGCGATTTATTGCCACTTACATGATGTAGGCGGCCGTCAGCCCGTGGCGGGCGCTGACGGGCGAGAGTTTCCTCGAAGAGGATTAATAAGCCTGTGGCTATCGAGATGGCTCAAACAAGGGCCGTAGTGGCGGCTGGAGACCTTCCTTGGCAAAGCGGTTCCAGGGCGAGGAAAGAACCCTCGGTAACACTATGGCGAGAATACTTAGGAGTCACTACTAGCGACCGGACGAGACGAATCAGCTTACAGCAGGGCGAACGAGAAGAGACTTAGTAACTTCTGTGCTGCTGCTCGAAACCTCGGGTCCCCTCGAGGGATTCCGTTCCGTCTCGTCTGCGGCCCAGCAACCCTTTCGTGCAGGGCCCTACCGAGTCCCGCGTTATAGCAACAATTCTATTACAACAACAAAACTATAATCTCTATTAAAACACGGTTAAAGATAATTTTGTGGATCTCTCTTAAGGAAAGAATTCTGTCTTTAAACGATTTGTTGTATCTAGCGTGGTTTCGTGGGAAAGTTGAATTTTCCTATTTTTATTTTTAATGGCTAAAACTATCAAATTGGCGGTAGAAGGCTAGATAAAAATTTGTCATGCCAAGTATAATTGTTAATTTTATAAAAACAATTTTTTTATTTCTCAAAGACATCGAGAATTGACAAAAGCTGAATAGGTCCAAATTCACATAAATCCAGTACCTTCTATCATAAATGATAAGAATGTAAAAGTACTATTATTTTTATTATTCAATATAAATAGTAAACACCCACAAACCATGAAATTAAAAATAACTGATAATATTTGAAATTAAACAATATTACCTAATTGGTAAGTAGTAAATACTCACTTCACTCAAATTCTTACAAGTTCTATCATTAAGCAAAAAAATAAAATCGTGATAAAAAAGCATGTGAAATCGCCACAATTTTATGAGTGGAAATCAATCCTTATGGCGTAAAGTGATTCATCTAGTGTCTTCAGAAGCTCTTTACTTAATAATTGTTTGTTAAACATTAAATACAAACATTGGAAAATAAGTTATTTAATGGAACTAGAATTGGTAGTTTTTAATTCGTTTAGAAAGTATTCAAGAATATTCAGAAAAATGTAGTCTAAATTTTGAATTAAAATAGATTGAATTGTTTCATTTCATGTATGTATATATAATTTAATGGATTCAAAAAACCTACGAAATCGAGGATTTGTATGCACTGAATCATTATTTCATTCATAGTAAACCTTAAACCTCTAATATATGTTAATGGTAGCCTTCTTACCAGGCAACAGAATCTCTGTAAATCTGCGAATTAGTCCAAAAATCTTCCTAATTCAATTAGCAATTGATTGTGTAACTAATGAATAGTAATATTTTAGTATTTCGGTAAATTAATAGTGAAAAAATCAAAAGTTTGTTTTGCTAAAATGAATTATTGAAAATATGGCCTTATTCTTTAGTGATTTCGGTTTCTAATCAATAGTAAGTGAACTTTTCTTGTTAAATTGTTTTGAATATAAAATGATGGATGTAAGCAACTAAATGACTCAACGTGTATTAGGTGTGCTGCTTTGTTTTATCGAAAGTCGTAGTGCTTCTGTGAGTGCATGAACTAAAGAAATTATTTCAAACGTGAATAAAATAAGGTACATTATTTACACAATTTAATGAAGTGTATATAAATAATTCAGTTCTTTTCATTCTGAAGAATTAATTTGTAAATACGTTATGTTGGTAGAGGTGACGTGTGACGTACTTACAACTTTTATAATATTGCGTTCTTCTTATTTCAATAAAGTTGAAAATATTGCATAATTGTGTTCTTTTATTAAACTTTTCTATTTGTCACCTATTTTTCCATTTTATGGCATAACTTATTAAAGTTTTGTTTGTGGGTGACGGGTGTGGCGTAGTCTTTTTATTAGTTTCACAATATTTCGTTCTTATTGTTTCAACAAAGTTGAAACTGTTACACAATCGCATTCTTTTATTAAACAGCACCGTTATAAAGCCTCAACTCTTTTTAGAAAACCCTTTCAACAAAAATTAGGTATTGCGCTTCGCATTTTAATTTCTGATGGAGTTTCCAGGTGCGAATTGACCGTCGGCCTACGGTCGGGCCAACCGTCGGACGGAAGGTCCAACTTTGTGCGCCACTGGTCGGGCCAACCAGCTAAATGATAACGGTCAACCGCCTTTGACTTCTCAAGGTCGACCCGACATCTGGTGCCATATATGGGCCATCCTTCAAGATTATGTCGGCCCAACCTTGGACAACAATGTGGGGCTGTCTTTGATTTTTGAAGGTTCATACTACACCGGTGGAAATACACAAGATAGGTATTCAAAAAATAAATAATAATTGATTGCGAGTATTTTGACCAAAAACGTTAGTGGTCCTGTTTAGAATGAATACATATATTAAATTGTTAAACATTATATTACAAATAAAATTTCTAACGCTACGGGGTTGCGAACCTACATCTATACCTGAATCTATCGCCTAGCAGTCGGGAGTCTTACCCATTACTCTATACCTACAGGATTGAAAGTCAATGAAAAAGCCATCCTCATAAGCCAGAGCTCAAAGCAGTTGAAATTAAACAATTTTTCAACTCTTTTTTCTCATTAATTTTTTTATTACTATGCGACATCATGTAGATGTAAAATAAATTAACTGTTAACGTGAATATAAATGAAATCATTTTTAAATAAATAATTCAAACCGATTACAATTTTTAGGGTTTCATAGCCCCGGGCTGAAACCCTTAAATTCTTTTTTTAACAACTTTTCAAAAAAAAATTTTTTTTCAATTTTTGATATAATTTTTTTTCAAACAAAAAAAAATTGTTTCCAATTTTTTCCTCAAACAATTTTTTTTCTAACATTTTTCCCATTTAAAAAAAAAACACAAAATTTCAATTGGCGCCCACTTTGACTCATTTTTCTTCGTGTAATATTGTATTGTTTCGCGCTTTAGGCCATTTTACAACATTTGATAATGACATAAAATGTAATTCTTAATAAGCATTTAAAATTTGCATCGACGGAACTTCGAAATTTTATCGCATACTGCGACAATTTCTTTAATAACAAATTTTTTTAAACTTTCGTGTAAAATTGCGCTTTTTAGGTGTGACAGACTAATTTAAAACGAATAAGAATTACATCAAATGTTAATTTTTCGGAATATTTACAATTTATCATAAACATGGAACTTAGCATTTTTTTCCCTAAAACAAAAATCCAGCTATTCATACCCAAATTACGGTCGTTTCAAAATAATGAACCCTAGTATATCCGACGGCCGGCCCATATTTGAGCCCAAGTTTGACCGACCGTCGCGTCGGGTGCATCATGATGACTTATACAAGCCAATGTTATGCCGATGGTCTGGCCATCTCTTGCGCAGAGTCGGGCCGACCGTACTTTTGTGGTCTTTTTGAAACAACCAACCAGAGTTTATCCGACGGTCTGCTCATACTCGGGCCAATGTTTGACCTACCGTCGAATGCACCCCGACGACTTGTGGCTAATTCACTGCTCTATTCAGATTCAGACCGACCGCATTCTTGCGCTCGTACCGACCAATCTGCCACAGTTCATCCGATGGTCGGCCCAAAGTTGGGCCAGAATTAGGCCGACAATCGGCTTTTCGCCCGACGCTGATGTCAGCTGCCAACGTCGGTGGGACCATTGCAGCTTAAAAACACCTTAGTCCCAAACCAGGGCCGACTTTGGGCCGTTGGTCAAGCTCTGGCATCCGACCGAATTTCGCACCTGGGTTTTTGTCGTTTTAACATGAGAAAATATTTTATTATTCTCAACTTCTTTACAGCACTTATTGTTTGCCGATTTTACTCACATTGAAAGTGATTGAACCATCGCCTATTCAAAAAAAATTTATTGTACCAGCGGCCGGCTTATTGTTCGAGCAGGTATGTTTACAAAATTTGGGTCTTGTGAACATACGCGGTCGACTAGAATGGTAATGCAGGGTCAGAGTTTGTTGCTCATTTTTGAACTCTCCTAAGTCGAGCTTGAGGGCTCAGCGTGAGCGGTCGTGTTTTTCTTCTTCGGTGTGAGTTTGTTCGTGTTCCTGATTTTCTTGAGTGCAAAAGTGGCTGTTCCATCTTCTTGTGGTGCTCATTGTAAGAGCTGATCTCTGCATTCGTGTCCCTTTCTCACCGGATCGTCTTCACCTTGGATTTTATATCTTGCGGATTGATCGTGTTTTGGATTATGTGAGTGCCCGATGGTGAGAGCTTCCTAATATTAATTAGTATTGTAAAGGGCTTTTCCGTCTACTCACTGAGTGAAGGGTTTTTATGCCAGGTAAATAAACCTTGTTTTGTGTTCACTTAAATCATGGTTTTTTTCTACTTGGACCACCTCTCTCCTCTGATATGTTTTCTTTATTTTAATTATTATTAATGAATTTACTTTGTTTACCTAAAACTGCGATCACGCTTCGCGCTCGATAATGCATTTACCTCGCAATATGCGCTCAGTCATTGAATTTCCCCCACATTTGTGCACAGACCTTTTGAAATTAACGGTCAAAGCATCGCCCACATTTTGAATTTTTATCCAAGATGGCTGGCTAACGAACTTGACCTTCATTGCTAAAAAACTCCAAATCTAGAGACTAACATACAGACTAACAGACAGAGAGGCATACAGACATTTTGTAAAACCCTGTTTTTTGGGTTCAGGAGGACTCCAAACGTGGACATTCGACAAAAACGGGGGAGGGGGGGTCAAATTTTACACAAATATAATACCTGCTCTGACGAGAATTTAAAATAATTAATTTGCAAGATCTTGAAATATACTTAAAATTTGTATTTTACTTTTAAACTTGTTACAATAGATTCTTTTATAGATTCAAGAATAAATAAAGGTTGACATGGCATGAGGGCTTAATGTGCCAAATTTCAAAAATTTGTTTTATTACCTCAAATTAATGTATGTGACCTAACTTATGCTCCTGTGGAAGATTTTGCGGCTTAGAGTTCGATTTGGAAGTGGGCGTGTAATATAAGATTGAAGCGCATGTGGGTGTAAATTCGACGAGACGTGTAATTTAATAGTGTTGTCTAATGTACGTTTTTTCTCTATCTTTAGTGTATTTATGGAAACCATAATTTTCTTAATGTCACCCTGGAAATCGATTTGTCATAATTTTTTTTACTAAAATCGTTGCTTCTGTTCCAATGCCTTCATTCCCCTGTCTTTAATAGTACCATTAGTAAATTTCGGTATATGGGTAACCATCAGACAGCACGTGGTTCACAACGTGGTTTCAAAACTGATATTTTTGAAAGTGTTCTAACGCAATGCCATAAAGTCGATACAATTTTTCGTGGAAATGCACAAATTAATTAAATTACACTGGTTTACAAAAAAAAAAGGTGAGGACTATTTGACAAGACCACTTTATCCTTATGTATTTTGAC
>JAABKJ010011923.1:0-10635 GCA_011634705.1 Andricus grossulariae
CCACCCATATCTGGGAGGCGTTCCCCTATCCGCAACCTGGGGAGGCGCCCGATGGGGGACCAGCAACCCCACACGGGTGTGTCGCATATCATGCGGGTCACATGCCGTGAGGGATAGTGCGTGTACACATTTAGGGTTTCTAGAGGGTATAAATAAATGACATTCCAATATAAATTTTTAAATAAATAGCAACTTAATACAAATGTAACTTTCATCAAAGGTTTTCCTTTGATGAAAGTTACATTTGTATTAAGTTGCTATTTATTTGCTTGATGTGCTTAATGTTAATTTTGTATATTTTTTTATAACAGCCGTACGGGGACTATTTCAGGCATTGAAATGGCTATATTTTTATAATATTAATAACATTGCGCCTCAAACTTAAGGATTTATTCTCAAGTTCAGAAATGAGCATTGTTAACGTTGGTTTTCAAATTCAAGGAAAATATTCCCATCCTTAATTATGAGTAATTTTCAAAGAGTACTGAGGGCGAACTTGATAAAATAATATACTGTAGGTTGAAAATGCTTATTTAAGAATATTTATTTGCAGAATTATGTTTTTGCATTCCCGATAGATCAAATTTTCCATTATCATTTCATTCTAATGTTGTGGGGCTCATTTTATTCGATGAATATTTCTCTAAAAATGTCTTTGGTATGTTTTAATTTTTTTAAATATTTCCAGAAAAATAAAGTTTTCCAATAATAACGTATCAAAAAGATTTGTATTGAATAAGAATTTCAACTTTTACCTGCAGACAAAACATAAACATAAAACTGTAAATGAATATTTTTAAACGAGCATTTATAACCTAAACTATTTTTTTTCGAAGCCCGCCTTCAATTCTCTTCCGAACTTAGTTACAGTAACAATAGAAATGTTATCCTAGATTTTCAAAATAATTTTTAACTATGTTCTTTTTTCATTTCGAGATAACAAGTTTACATCCTTAAGGCCATGTGACGAGTGGGTCACGTGAACGGCTTCCTACCTCACCGACACTTTTTTTATTTGTAAACTTATTTTCACACGAAAAGCCACATCGAGTTGAAAATTTGGGATAATAGATAAGAAGCACTAAGAAACGCGGCTCTCATTCTAAATGTTGATAATTAAAAAAAAAGTGTTTTTTGTAAATATTTTTTTTAGCTTTTTTCATAATTATAAAAATTGCGGGACAGAGCCGCATTTCTTAGTGCTTCTTATTTATTATCCCAAATGTTCAACTCGATGTGGCTATTCGTGTGAAAATAAGTTTACGAATAAAAAAAGTGTCGGTAAGGTAGGAAGCTGGTCACATGACCCACTCGTTACACGGCCTTAAAGATCTATACACTTAATATCACGAACTTGTTATTATAATGTTGCGAATAATATGCAAATTTCAAAGTATTTTTTAATATTCTAAGTTTAAATACAAAAAAGTCTTCCACCTTACGTTTATGGATGTACACAAGTTAACTCAAGATGCAAAATGAGCATTCTTAAAAATGATTATTAAAATAAAAGAAAATATTTCCGTCGGCAATTGTAACTAATTGTGGAAAGTACTGTAGGCGAACTTTAGAATAAAATATTTCAGGTTAAAATTGCTTATTTAACAACAGTTGTTCAAAGTTCAACGTTTTGGTTTCTCTTTAGGTAAAATTTTCCATTCTGATTCAATCCTAATGTTGTAAGGCTCATTTTATTTGTTGAATATGTCTCTAAAACTCTCTTCGGTATGTTTTTATTTTAGAAAAGGTTTTAAGAAAGTTGTTAATTAAATTAGCAATTGTATAATTCTTGAAGAAAAGTTTTTCAATAAAAACGTACTGAAGAGATTTGTAGAGTATCTCTCGAAGAATATAATGAGCCCTGCAACATTAGTATTAAATAAGTATTGCAAATTTTACCTAAAGAGAAACCAAAAACATAAAGCCAAATATTGCTAAATAAATACCTTCAGCCAGAAATATTTTTTTCTAAAGCTCGCCTTCAGTTCACTGCTAAAATTAGTTACCATAACAATAGGAATATTTTTCTCGTTTTTAAAAATAATTTTTAACGATGCTCTTTCTTGATCTTCAGATAACTAGCGTATATCCTTAAAAAGCTGTATATTCAATATCACAAAGTCATGGACTACATAATTCGTAGTTATCGAGTACAAACATTAGACCTGAACTGTCCAAACATTAAGAAATGTTCTTTCACACACTAACTATCGTCTTCGTCGTCAACATCGTCCCCATCTTCTCCTACATCGATTTCCTTCCGATTCTCCTCATCAGTTTCCACGGCCTCTTCGATCTCTAGGGTTGAAGGCCTGCTGCTCTTTCCAAATCGCTGCTTTGTTGCTCGAATAACTTCCCGCGTTTCAATTTTAAATTCTGCAACGTTGAGGGGGCGTTTTGTGCTGCGTCTAAAAAAAGAAAGAAATCAATCAATCAAATGCATTACATTAAATACTATCTGAACTTCGAGGAATATTAACTTACCATACAGAATGCAAGATACGACTGTATTTCTAAATTCTTCTAGAAATTGACAAGAGTGCTGGTTGGAACATTGCTCATTGATTTGAAGAACTTCCTTCAGCCACAATTCCTAAATTGCCAACTTTTTGAACCTCTGCTTTAATTTTAGCCAGGGCTCTGCTGGTGCACTGCGCAATCGATTTTATTCGATTCCCGTCCGCAATTCCTAATTCAAATCCTACAATAAAAGAAAATGTATTTTTTCGAATAAACTTGACTAGAAAAATACAACATTTCAATAAGGTCGACCGAGACATTTTTATATGAGATATTTTAAATTCAATAGAAAGTTAACTAAGACTGTAAACATTGAAAACACAATAGCCTGGAAATTACCCCGGTTCATGATCAGATAAAAGTTTTATAGATTTGATTTTACCTTCATATGCGAGCGCAAGTTGATTAAGACAGAGATAAACACTTGCGATGAGATCATTATGACTAAAAATTTTCACAGAACGGAAATAATTAGATAGAATTTCCACTATTTTCAACCGAGCGCTCGTTTCTTCTATGAGTTCCAAAGTTCGTGTCGCACCAAGCATCGAGTATTGGATGATAGGAAGATTTACTCGGATTGTAATAATGAGTAGCAGTTTCTTTCTTTTCACCTTTTTCTTCTTTGTCTTTCTTAACTTCCTTATCGTCTTTCTTCCCCTTTTTGCTTTTATTTTTGGTTTTTGCTATTTCCAGTGTTCTCCTTTCTCTTAGTTTCCTCCTTCGGACATGCTTTCGGCTTGGGGGCTAATGAAGAAAGATTGAGTAAGGAAATATTGAGAGTTTAAAATTCAGGGTTGCTACGAAATCCAAATTTCTAAATTCCCCAACTTTTCCCTGACCATTCTGTTTTTTTTTCTTTTAGGTATAAAAACCAACTTACACCTAGAAGATCAAAAATGGTAAATTCAGAACTAAAAATGGAAGAATTTAATTTTTAGTTGAAAGAATTAATTTTCAAATAATAAAAAGGAAATTTTTAATAAAATAGTTGAATATTCAACCAAAGTTTCAACCAAAAAATAAGAATTTTTAATAAATTAATTGAATCCTCCACTAAAACAGACTAATTTTTAAATAAAAAAGAAGAATTTTCAACCAAGAAAATTAGGTATGTCAATAAAGAACAAAACTTTAATTCAAAATGTTGAATTTTCAAGCGAAAATGACGATTTTTCTGCAAACCAGTAGAGTTTTCATACCGAAAATATGAATTTTTAACAAAATAGTTGATTTTTCTTCTAAAATAATTAAATTTTAACCTAAAGGACGATTTTTCAAATAAAAAAGGATAAATTTGCAAGTCAAATGAAATAGTTACATTTTCAGTTCAAAACATCAATTTTTAACTAAAAAACAATTTTCCAACAAAATAGATACATTTTCCAACTTAAAAAATCAACTTTTAACTGAAATGATGAACCCTCAACCAAAACATTATTTTTTATTCAAATACTTTCATTTTTAAACCGAAAGATGATTTTTCTACCAAACAAGACAAGTTTCCGATAAAATACATGAATTTTCAACTGAAAAAATACATTTTTAACCAAAAATAGAAAAGTTAAAATTATAAAAAAGTTAAATTTCAAGAAGAAAGAACTAATTTTCAAAAAATAGTTAAATCTTCAACCAAAGAAATAAATATTCAACTGAAAAGATTAATGTTCAACTAATGATATTACTTTTATGCCAAAAAAATATGAACTTTCGGCAAATAATGGAAAATTTTCTGAAAAAAAAAAATTAAAACTTTTCACAAAATACATGAATTTTCAACGAACTATTTGAATTTTTAAAGACACTTTCAAGCTGAAGCATAAATTTTCAATAAATGAAATGAACTTTCAACTAAAAAGATGAATTAGTCACCAAGAAGGTTAAAAAAATTATACCACAAAAGACAAACCCAGATAACAATACGTGCCGGCACGAGATCGGCCCGTCGGGCTGGCCATATAGACATCAATGGTGTGCACTAGGGTGGTCCTTACTTTTCGACTTTCGATTCTGCTTGGTCTCACCCTCGCCCCTCCTATTTTGTTTCAATGACAAAAAAAAAAAAAAAAAAAAAAAAAAAAAAAATTATCTTCACGAAATTTTAACGAAATCGGTTAATATTAACACGTGCCTCAAAGCACTTAAAGTTTCTTATGCAATTAAAATCGGGGAAAGTAGCGTCCAACTTCAAATGCACGAATTTTTTTATATTTCACCGGAATCCTTTGGCTCTGTGCAATTGTGATCTTTAGACTATGTAAAAAAAACATCTGGACGGAAAATTTTTTTTTTAATTTACAAAATTGTGGACACCTAAATTTGAACCAAAATTACAATTTGCACGATTGATAACAAAATCTCGTCTAATTCATACAAAAGGCAGATTTATTGAATAGAAAGCACGTGATGACAATGAAAACTCAGAATAAAAAAAATTCAAGATGGTCACCAAATTATTTTTTTTTTACTGATTATTTTTTTGTTTCACGATAAAGATTTTTCAGGTTTCAATTGAAAGACTACATTATTGCAAACAAACATATTTCGGGATGTAAAAAAATCTAAATTTTGAAAAATTCAAAATGACGCCTTATGAAATACGCTAAAAGTCGTATTTTTCAAGCTTTTCGTTCTAAAATCTACAAATTTTGAGGATGAATAAATAACATTGTAACGAAGCTTATGGTTGTAAGTAGGTCTTGAAATTTTCCCCAATATAAAAATGGGTACTTTATTACTATTTTTGAAAAGTTACGTCATGTTTATAAATTTAAACAAAATATGAAGTATATAATCAGAAGTTAAGAATACGTTATACGTTAGATTAAGAATCAATTTTCAACTTAAATTAAGAAATGCCATTCCCAGTAAAATTGCAGTTTTATGAACTTTTCAACAAAGTGGTTTTCTTCTCATCCGGGAAGCGACGGCGATAATCACTTACGCCTTGTATTGAATACTGCTTCTGTTCTTTGTTTTTTGTTAACAATTTTTTATAATAGGTCATTAATTTGACCCCCCTCTCTGCTGCGTCTTTCACAACCTTCAGATTTTGTAACTTCTGCAGACTTTGATGGTAATCTTCGAGTACTGCCCAGTCCACTCGATCTTGGATAAGAAAGGAACTTAGAATCCCGAACCGTTCGAAGCAATTCACAGTGTTGACTACAACTAAGTCTTTAATCCCTTTTTTTACGAACTCTAGAACATAATTTGGTTAAATAATCAATCGTTTACAATCTCCAAGGGAAGTATCAGATTTCAGACTTTCGACCATTTTCAGTTTGGTTGCAGCAGGTACTCTTGAATCGAAGCATGACAACCCTACCGTTTCTGGTGTCAAGTACAAGAGATGATCACCAAATTTGTTCACAGCTAAGCGATATATATCGCAATTTATTTTCTCATATTCAGAGAGATTTCTTAGAAACTCAAGATCACGATGAGGCGCTTGTAAAGCGTTAGACGCGCAGAACCAAGCCTCAAGGTACAAACGTATGATGGAAATACAAACATCCTGGCAGGCTGTCTTCTCAATTGCTGTAAGTTTTAATTCGTCAGGAAAAAGTGCAAAGTTCATAACCTTTTCCTTGACATCCTTGAGTGTCGTAGGAACGTAATCATTTTGTATTCTAGGTCTAAAGAGAGCTTTGTTCAAGCTATCCCATGACTTCTGGAATATTTTGAAGTGTGGTATCGTTGGTGCTGATGACGTTCCAAACTTCACTTCGAAGATGCTTCTTAGGACTATCTCATAAATATGATGCCTGCAAATAAAATAAGAAAGATCACGCTGCAGTTGTTGTTCCAACAAGATACAAGCACCATTCAGCCGTCCTGTATTCAATGCAGTCAAATGACAGCAGAAAGCTTGAACTTTCCCGTCTAAATTCCATTCCTTTAAAGTTTCATATACGACATCAGCTTGTTCTTTACCTGTTCCTGTAGGTAATTTTGGAACACCAAGAAGTTTTTCACCATCTCCATAGGTTAATATAATTGGTAATCTGTCAACTTTTTTATTCTCTGTTAACCCTGAAAGTAGCTTTCCATCCCAGTGAACAGTACATACCTGAAAGTTAGTATTTAAGAACTGACTTTTAACTTTTAAAGCACATTGTTGATGGATGCGTTTACGACATCAGTGTATCGAGGATCTATTTATTACCAGATCATTGCGATTATGTCCTAACGCTCCAACAGTTGAGATCAAAGTATGCACTGCACACACACACACACATAATTTTACCGCGATTTCGCTGGGAGCTGGTGCAGTTTTTCAGATTAGAACCCACTCCCGGCAAAATGTGTGTGAGTCTATGTGTGTGGGT
Source organism: Andricus grossulariae (assembly GCA_011634705.1). Classification (NCBI taxonomy): domain Eukaryota; kingdom Metazoa; phylum Arthropoda; class Insecta; order Hymenoptera; family Cynipidae; genus Andricus; species Andricus grossulariae. The sequence goes on from JAABKJ010011923.1 coordinate 6,852, forward strand.
ATGTTTGTGTGAAGAATCCTTTACAGGGTCCTGTGCAGGATCCTTTACAGGTTCCTGTACAGGAATATTCATGTGGGGCAGAAGTAGCACAGGGTCCTTTAGAGATATTCTTGCGAGTGTCACACCTGCACAGGAACCTGTACAGGATCCTTCATAGATACTTTTTCAAGTGTGTCCCACTTGCACAGGATCCTGTACAGGATCCTCCCTAGGGAATTACTTGCAGCAACATCCACGATACTACAGGAACCTGTACAGGTATTTGAATACCCAGGTTCCTCTACAGGAACGTGCGCAGGTTCCCTCGCAGGATCCGCGGCAGGAAACAGTGCACCAGTAAACTGTGTACGTCCCCGTACAGGAACCTGTGCAGGAACCTCCAAAGGAACCTGTCAGGTTCCTGCACAGGTTCCTGTATAGGATTTTTCAGCTAGGTTGCTTCCTGATGGTCCAAAAAGTTCCTTACAATGCGACACGTGTTTAATAAAACCGCCTTCTGAGCTGCTGCCAGTGCCATACTGAATCCTAAATGTTGAAGATGTTCAGTGCATCTTGAGAGCACATTGCCTGTAGCCGAAATCACAACAGGATGAATAGATGCATGTTTCACATATTTTAATCAGCCGTTCCGCTTCAAAAAGTATTCAAATAGCCTTAGGAAATTGAAAATTTTAAACCAATGCGAATCCTCGCATTAAAAAGTTTACACTTTGTTATAAACTTTCCTCTCATTCATTGGCATTCAAATTAATTCGAACTTTCGCATTCAAAAGTTTTCAACTTGCTCTAATCTTCGTCTTATTCATTCATACTCAATATCATTGAATTGAATGCGAACTCTCGCATTATTTGTATTTATTCAAGAAAGTCCCTAGGGCTATATAGCCCTCTAAGGAACAGGATATTACAGGGTCATTACAAACTTTCCTCTCATTCAATCGAATTCAGTAGTATTCAACTGAATGAGAAATCTCGCCTTAATGAGGATTCACTTGTCTACGGTTTGCTTCGGATTTAATAATGCCTCAATGAACGCGAAATCCCGCATTGAACAGGATTCATTTACTTGCATATTTTGTTTCGCATCGAGTCGCATTTAAAATTTAGACGCTATACGTGAAGTATCGCATTTGAAAGTTTTGGACTATCCTCCAATTCGAGGTTGTTGAAAAACAGATTTCACGAGAACATCTCGTGAACGCGAAACAATACTTTTCCATCCGAAGTTTTTTGCAGGGGGTGCAGTGCATATTTTGATCTCAACTGCTGAAGCGTTAGGACATAATTGCAATGATCTGCTACTAAATATATCCTCGATACACTGATGTCGTGAACGCATCCGTCAACAATGTGCTCTAAAAGTTAAAAGTCAGTTCCTTAATACTAACTTTCAGGTTTGTACTGTTCAATGGAATGGAAAGCTACTTTCAGAGTTAACAGAGAATAAAAAAGTTGACAGATTACCAATTATAGTAACCCATAAAAGATGGTGAAAAACTTCTTGGTGTTCCAAAATTTCCTACAGTAACAGGTAAAGAACAAGCTGATGTCGTATATGAAACTCTAAAGGAATGGAATTTAGGCGGGAAAGTTCAGGCTCTCTGCTGTGATTCGACTGCATCGAATACAGGATGGCTGAATGGTGCCTGCATATTGTTGGAACAGCTACTGCAGCTATTTCATTTGCAGGCATCATATTTATGAGATAGTCTTAAGAAGCGTCTTCGAAGTGAAGTTTGGAACGTCATCTGCACCAACGGTACCACTGTTCAAACGGCTCCAGGAGTCATGGGATAGCTTGAACAAAGCTCTCTTTAGACCTGGAATACAAAATGATTACGTTCGTACGACACTCAAGGCAATCAAGGAAAAGGTTATGCACTCTGCACTGAAATCTCTGGTGGAACATCATTGCATAGAGGATTGTAGAGATCTACTTGAGTTGACAATTATCTTTCTGGAAAGTACTCCACCGTGCGGCATAAATTTTCGTCGCCCTGGAGCTATGCATCACGAGAGATGGGTGGCCAAGGCGATTTATTGTTTCCAGCTGTTCCTTTTTCGTGACGAATTCCAACTAACAGCAATTGTGAAGACAGCATGCCAGGATGTTTGTATTTTCATCATACGTTTGTACCTTGAGGCATGGTTCTGCGCATCTAACGTTTCACAAGCGCCTTATCGTGATCTTGAGTTTCTAAGAAATCTCTCTAAATATGAGAAAATAGATTGCCATATATCCCGCGTAGCTGTGAAAAAATTTTGTGGTCATCTCTGGTACTTGACATCAGAAACGGTAAGCTTGTCTTTCTTCTATTCAAGAGTACCTGCTGCAACCAAGCTGAAAAGGGTCGAAAGTCTGAAATCTGATTCTTCCTTTATAGTTTGTAAACGATTGATTAATCAACCAAGGAATGTTCTAGAGTTCGTAAAAAAAAGGGATTGAAGACTTGATTTCAGTCAAGACTATGAATTTCTTTGAACGGTTCGGGAACAACACAGCAGAGAGGGGGGTCAAATTAATGACCGATTATAACAAATTGTTAACAAAAAACAAAGAACAGAAGCAGTATTCATTACAAGTCGTAAGTGATTATCGCCACCCCTTCCCGGATGACAAAGAAAACCACTTTGTCGAAAAGTTCGTAAAACTGCAATTATACTGGGAATGTCATTTCTTAATGTCAGTTAAAAATTTATTCTTAATCTAATGTATAACGTATTCTTAAATTCTGATTATATATTTCATATTTTGTTTAAATTTATAAACATTACGTAACTTTTTGAAAATAGTAATAAAGTACCCATTTTTACATTAGTGAAACTTTCGAGACCTAGTTCCAACCATAAGCTTTGTAACAATATAATTGATTTTTCCTTAAAATTTTTAGATTTTGGGACGAAAATCTTAAAAAAACGAGTTTTAGAGTATTTCATAAGGCACCTTTTTGAATTTTTCAAAATTTTGACTTTCTTACATTCCGAAAAATGTTTCGTTTTACAATAATGACAAGACTTTGTTATCAATTGTGCAAATTGTAATTTTGGTTCAAATTTATGGGTCCGACATTTCGTAAATTTTAGGGAGAAAAAAATTTTCTTTTAGATGTGTTTTTTTTAACATAGTCTAAAGATCACAATTGCACAGAGCCAAAGGATTCCGGTGAAATATAAAAAATACCTGCATTTGAAGTTGGACGCTACTTTTTCCCATGTTAATTGCATAAGAAACTTTAGAGTGCTTTGAGGCACGTGTTAATATTAACCGATTTCGCTAAAATTTGGTGGAGACCATTTTTTTGGTCATTGGAACAAAATAGGGGGGTGAGACCTAGAAGAATCGAAAGTCGAAAAATAAGGACCACCCCAATCCACACCTAAGGAGATGCATAGAGAGATTGATGCCCCTTTGGAAAAATAGATTTACTATCTCATCTGGTAATTATCTTGTCACTACGAACAGCGTCAACTTCCAGAGGGGCGTCTTTCAGGGCGATACCATGAGCCCTTTGCTTTTTTGCATCACACTTCTGCATCTATCGCTCGAACTACGAAACTCTTCTGGATAACTCTGTGAGGACTCTAACCAGCGCGAGCATAGGGTCACTCATGTATTTTATATGGATGGCCTGAAGAACTATGCCTCAGGTAAAAGCAAACTTTAAACTGCCATAAAATATCGTCAAGAAGTACACAGGAGGGATTGGGATGGACTTTGGATTGGATAAATGTGCTAAAATTCATCTGAAGAAAGGAAAGATTGTTGGCGTTCCCAAGGACCCTG
>JAABKJ010011924.1:0-10635 GCA_011634705.1 Andricus grossulariae
CGACAACAACGTAATTCCAGTTGCCAAAAAGGTCTGAGAATGTAGTACCCGAACATTCTCCGTGATGAGTAGTCCATGAGAGTCTAAGAGTAGGAATTATTTGGACTCACCTTGAAAATCTGCTTGTTTTGTCCTACTTCTAATGCCCCCGTTTCATGCATTATGTCACATTGTTCATCTGAGACTTCGTGTTTATATTTTATGTACCCGTTGGCTACTGACGATACATGAGAATGCATTCCACAATATTTCACTTCCCGTTTTACTTGTACCTTACATTGTATGACCTTTGTATTGCTGTAATTTATTATTTGTAGTAGTTGTGTGTTTACGGACTCGATGTTTGATTCAGGTGCTGGTATATCACATCCTCCTACCTCTAAGGAAGACACGTTTGTTATATTCAGTTAGTTCGGACCACAATCATATCCCACGACGGCATGGATTGTTGTTATATGACGTAAGAATGCAGGGAACAGGGCCAAAAGAAAGCCTTGTACATCCAGTTATGCAAAAAGGAGGTTCCATATAAGCGACTGGTTATAATTATGGTTATTTTTAACTACGACATTATTGATTTATTATGAACATGTTTAACATTTATGTTTCTCTTCTATGATGATTTATGGCCATGCATACTATTATATTGTAAAGCGATACTCTCTTAACGAAACTAGATAACTATTTTATCAGAGCTAGAACTTCGGCCAGTAAAACATGGCCTGATAGGCACAAGAGGAGAGTGGGATTTTTGTATGCAGGCAGTCCTCTAGTTTTATTCGTTAATGTGATGCCTCTAATTGTAAATGGGCTGACAAGATCCTGACTCCATTCAGAAACATTGCAATCATCGTGATTAAAAATTCAAGTTTGAATCAAAAATGGTCAGAGAACAAATATGGCGACTGAATAAGCAAATACGTCAATAACATCCTCGATTCATTTGCGGTGAATTGGATCAATTTTTTTGAAATAAATATTTCACTGCATATATTTTAAGACGTCTGCTAAAACTCCGTAATCAGATAAGTGAAGACTCAAAATCAATTTTTCGCTGGCTTTTGGTCCCCGAGTTAGATCGAGAAAAACAAGAGTTCTAGGTTACGAAAGGTAAATAAAGAGATAGAAAGTTATTGCCATTGGGGTTAAGAAATGATAACGTTTTAGGGATGAGCATGGACCCATGAAGACAGAATAATTTGATCTTTTTCTTCGCTTAATTTCTATCTTGTTCAATCTTTCTACTTCCAGTAGGGTGCAAATTAATAACAAAAGTAATAAAAAATACGTTCATCTTGCCACAGAATCTGAAAGTTTAATGTTTTTTTATCTAAAAAGCCAGTGTTCAGATTCAAAAATTGATAAGAATATATGTTTGGTACGTTCAGAAGAATTTTCGATGCCAGCGTATAGTTTCCTATCACGCAGATACGTTTATTTTCATTTGCACGGTAGCTTGGTACTCTCCTCGCCCGAAACTTTTGTGAAATCCAGCTTGAATTGTTTCGAAGATTCTTGGTTTTTGCACACACCCAGTTATTGAGTATTGATTCACAATATTTACGAGTAAGATTTTAAAAAAATGACTCTACTCATACCTAAGTATTGAGACTAACCTATAAAATTCTATTAGTTAATATAACTATAAATTTTTTAAAAAGAATTGTAACACTTACATAAACTAATCAAATTCTGGTACAAAATATTGACTTCCAAAACTGATGGCCCAACCACTTACTGCTTTAATTATGTTAACGTATAACCGATGAGTTAACGGACTTGAAAAACTGTGAACTGACTTAAAATATTTTGAAATTCCGCTGCAAACTCTTAAAGCTATAGAACTCTACTGTGTATCCATAGGAAGCGCACAAACTATACTGCACAGTGTGCAACTGCAGGTTTCGTATAACTATACTGCGTAACGTGAGCTACACCCTTTTGGAACAAATGAAAAGGGTCGGAAAGAGGTTCCGTTCCGAGCCTTTCCAAATTGTATGTGAACTTTGCTTCCAATATTTTTCTAAGGTATCAATTTTCTGTAGCCTTCCGAAGGTTTCAGAATTTTTTCCTATGTGCCAATGTTTACTTCATTCCGCATGTTTCCAATTTCTTTCCGCGGAATAACTAGTCGTTGTCACATCTAGTCGCCAGGCGTAGTCCCCACCACTTTTAGTTGCCAAAACGTTATGTTATGAATCATAACAAAATGTAACGTGAGAGACTAAAAATATTTAAGTATCATTATACAGAGTGTCCCAGTACTCAAGGTACATTTTTTAATTTTTTAATTCCTCATAAAAATGGAGTTGTAAATAATAACAAAAGTTTGTTGTAAAGTTAATAATTAATGAGTTATTAAAAATTAAAGATTAACCAATCGGAAGCATGCGTTAGATGGACGACAATTCATGTGTCACTGATGAAGGTGTGTGCGCAAAAGAGTAATTTTAAATTTGCAGGAGGTTGTGAATATCAATGGTGCAACTTCACACGGCAACTGAGATACGAGATTCTTAGAAAATATATTTTCCTTCAGAATACACATTGAATTATTTCAACTTTTTTCGAGTATTTCTAATTCTGTAGAATTCAAACGAATTTTTAGAATTCACTTGTGCTCCTTTGAATTCTTCTGAAGTTTTTTGCAATTATCTTGAAACGTTTACAGTACACCATACATTATTTTGAATTTCTCCAAATCTTTTGTAGTCTCTGCATTTCAAATTCTGTGAAATCTTTTGAATTCTATGAATTCTTTTGTATTCTCTAAATTCTTTTGAAATTCTATATTTTTTTACAAATTTTGTGAATGCTTTTGAAGTTTGTGTATTTTTTTGCACTCTGTGAATTCTTCTGAATTCTCTAAATTATTCCTGATTCTTTGAATTCTTCCGCTATTCTCTGAAATCTTCCATATTTTCTGAATTCCTCTGAATTCTTCTCAATTGTCTGGATTCGTTTAAATTCTCTGAAACCTTTTGAATTCTTTTGTATTTTTTTAATTCTTTTAAAATGCTCCAATTTTTTTTTAATTCTGTGGATTCTTTTGAAGTTTTTGAATTCATTTCCACTCTGTGAATTCTTCCGAAATTTCTTAAGTCTTTCAAATTCTTTGAATTCCCTGATTTATTCCGAATTCTCTGAATTGTTTAAAAATTTTCTGAACTCTCTAAACTGTTGTAAATTTATTGAATTCACGGTATCACTGAATTTTTAAAAATGTTTCTTAATTATCTTGAAATCATTAGAATACACGTTAAATTATTTTAACCATCTTTGAATATTTTTAATCCTGTAGAATTCAAACGAATTCTTCAGAATTACATTTTTTTTAATTCTCTTGAAATCTTTACCATACAACATGAATTGTTCTAACTTTCTCCAAGTCTTTTGTATTCTTTGAACTCTCCTGAATTATTCTAAATTCTCTTATAAATTTTGAAATGTCTTAATTTCTTACAATTCTCTGAAATATTTTGAATTCTATGAATTCTTTTGTATTTTCTTCTTTCAAATAATCTGAATTCTTTTGAAATTTTCTGAACTATTTGAACTGTTTTGAATTTTTTAATTCTCACGAGACAACTGAATTTTTTAAATGATTTTCAATTATCTTTAAATTATTAGAATACATTTGAAGTTACTTTGAACTCCTTCGGATCTTTTGAATTTTCTGAATTCTCTGAAAATCTTCAGAATACACGTAGAATTATTTTAACTTTCATCGCGTATGTTGCATTCTGTAGAATTCAAACGAATTCCTAGAATCCAAATGTACTTCTTTGACTTCTTTTGAATTTCTTTCGAATTCTCTTAAAACCTTTACAATACACCATTAATTATTTTGAATTTCTGCAATTCTTTTGTATTATCTGAATTCTTTTGAATTCTGTGAAATATTTTGTATTCAAATAGTCGCTTGAATTCTTTTTCAGTTTTCTGAATTCTTTCGATATCTTTAAAATACGCGTTTAATTATTTTCAATTCCTTCCAGTGTTTTGAATTCTGTAGAATTCTGTAGAATTCTACAGGATTCAAAATATTCGAAGAGGGTAAAAGTAATTCAACGTGCATTCTGAAGATTTTAAGTGAATTAAAAATATTCAAAAGAAGGAGTTGAAACTAACTCAAGGCGTATTCTAATGATTTCAAGATAATTAAAAAACATTTTTTTTAAATGCAGTGATATCGTGACAATTCGACAAATTCAGACTATTTTAAAGAGTGCATGAAATTTCGAAACAATTCAGAGAACTCAGAAAAATTGAGAGACCTTAGAAGAATTCAGAGCATTCCGAACAATTGACAGATTTCAAAAGAATTCACAGAATTCAAAATAAATTTGGATAATTTTTAAAAATTTAGATAATACAAAAGAATTCATAGAATTAAAAATATGTCACAGAATTCAAAAGGATTCAGAAAATTCAAAAATTATCAGAGAATTCAGAATAATAATAATACAGAAGAGTTCATAGAATACAAAAGACTTGCAGAAACTCAGATCAATTCATGGTGCTTCATGCAGATTTCAAGAGAATTAGGAAAAAAAACTTTAAAATTTCTGTAGAATTCGTGTGAATTCTACAAAATCAAAAATATTCAATGGTATGAAGATAATTAAAAAACATTTTAAAAATTCAGTGACACCGTGAATTCAACAAACTCGAAACAGTTTAGAGAGTTCAGAAAATTTTAAACCAATTCAGAGAATTCAGAATAAATCAGAGAATTCAAAGAATTTGGAAGAATTCAGATAATGTAAAAGAATTCAGAGAATATCGGAAGCATTCATAGAATTAAGAAGAATTCAAAGCATTGAGAAGAATTTAGAAAATTCGAAAGAATTCACAGAGTGAAAAAGAATTCACAAACTTCAAAAGAATTTACAGAACTCAAAAAAAATTTAGATGATTTCAAAAGAATTCAGAGAATACAAAAGAATTCAAAAGATTTCAAAGAATTTAAAAAATTTCAGAGAATTGAAAGGAATTCAGAAAATTGAGGATAATTCAGAAGAATTCAGAGAATTTGTAAGAATTCAGAGAATAGCGGAAGAATTCATAGAATTAAGAAGAATTCAAAGAATTAAAAAGAATGTAGAGAATTCAGCAAAATTCGCAGAGCGCAAAAGAATTCACAAACTTCAAAAGAATTTATAGAATTGAAAAAAATTATAGACTTTCAAAAGAATTTAGAGAATACAGAAGAATTCATAGAATTCCAAAGATTTCAGGGAATTTAAAAGAGTTAGGAGAATTCAATGAATTCAGACATTTGAGAAGAATTCAGAAAATTCAGAAGAATTCAGTGAATTGAGTAGATTTTAGAGAATACAAAAGACTTGGAGAAATTCAAAATAATTTATGGTGTACTGTAGAGGGTTTCAAGATAATTGCAAAAAACGTCAACAGAATTCAAAGGAGCACAAGTGAATTCTAAGAATTCATTTGAATTCTACAGAATTAGAAATACTCGAAGGAGGTTAAAATAATTTAACAAGTACTGGGACACCCTGTATAAATACCCTAAAATATTGAAAATCCATCAAAATCTTTTGAAATCCCTTTAATCTTTTTACATTTTTTGATAATTCCATGAAATGTTCAAATATACCCTAAAATCATTGAAATCCTTTGAAATTACACAATATTATTGAAATCTATTGAAAATTCAAACTATTGAAATCTTTTTAAATAATTGCTTAAGAACTATAATTCAAAACGGTGGGTGAATCTCGTCAGAATAAGGATAAACTCAATTAAAAAAAAAGTGTTCAATTTCTCTTTGAACTTTTTAATCTAATATTTCCTACTCCCTAAGGAACTAATACCAGCAATTTTCCCCCTTATCTTGAAGACCTTAATTTGACCGGAAAACTGTATAAAGTCAGTGTGGAGAAAATGAACTCTTTGACGTGGTAATATCGTATAATCGATATAGTTTTGCTGCTTTGACGTACCGATTACCGAGATTGAATCGAGCCAGCTGCATGTTTCAAGAACGATATTGCGCACGTGACTTTTTGCAAGCATTACAGACCCAACTGCGTACAGCTCAATCGATATGGGAACCAAAAGAAGGGTATTGGCGACCAAGCACCGTTTCTGGCTTCCCAAGCTGTGAACTCGTCATAAATTTCCTTGTGAACAGGATGAAAAATTCCTTTGCACAAAGACTCCTACAGGGTAGGTTTTCCTTTTCAGCACGTTTGTTCCTGGAATCTTTAGAAAATCCAGGAATGATCGAGCCGACAAAAGCAATCGAACGGTACCTACCTACAGTGCATAGGTGAAATTGTTCAAAGAGAAACCCTTTGCCCACGTTTCAAGAAATATTGGTAACTATCGCGAACGCGATATCCTACCTTCAAGAGGGGAATTTAGCAATTCTGTTTTGGCAAAGCTAACCTTACAAAGGGAACTTCAAAATGTCTGTAGACTGTTGAGATACATAAATGGAGTCTAGAGGCAAAATCATTTTGGAGAGCACTAACGTAATTGGATGAGAGGAACATGTTGAGAAGTAGCAACAAAGTTCGTCTGAAACGAGCTGTAAACATTAATTCGAGTTAGGAATCAGCAATTACAATTTTACCATTGTAGGGATCAGAGTGGTTCAGTGGTTCAATTTTAGGTAGAGAAAAGGGATTTTCTCCCGAAAAAGGGGATTTCATTTACAAAAAAAATCATTTACAAAATTCAATGACTTTTTCCTGATTTTTCCTTGACTAATTTTTCATTTTCTCTGATCATTGATTTTGAGAAGTCTAGGAATATGATTATGGACCCTTGGTTCATAAAAAATTCATCCTATCAAAATATCGTTTGAAAAACTGTGCAATCTTCAAAACATGAATCAAAATTCGCTTTTTTCATGAACTCTTTTTTCCCTGTTTTTCAGAAACACTATTTGGTTGAAGATTCAACTAGCTGTTAAAAAATCCCTTCTTTTAATTTCAAATTAGTTTTCTTAACTCAAAATTTAACTTATCCATTTTTGGCTGAACATTGAAAGCTTCTAGATGAATATTCAACCATTAAATTTTTTATCAAGAATTCATATTTTTTAGTTGGAAATTTATCTACTTGGTTGAGGGTTGAAATATTTTGTTAAAAAATTTATTTTATTGCTTGCAGATCGAACTATTTTGTTAAAAGTTCTTGTTTTTTGGTAAAAAATTATTCTTTCTAACTCAAGACTTAACTGTTTTAGTAGAGAATTAATATTCTAGATCAAAAATTTAAATACTTGGTCGAAAGCTGAACCACTTTGTTGGAAATTCATTTGATTAGTTCAGCATTCATCTTCTTGGTTAAAAAGTTAACTATTTTTTCAAAAATTTAAATTTTTCTGTAGAAAATCAATTTTTTCATTTGAAAATATATGTATTCCGCTTTTGGTTGAAAATTGATTGTTTTTAATTGAAAATTCATCTGGTTGGTTGAAAATGAACTTTTTCATTAAGAATTTAACTGTTTTGAGAAAAACTCTTAACTTTGGCATGAGCATTCAATTTTTGTGGTTATTTTTTTTTATCTTTTGACGTGTAAATATTTCCTGGCTTAAAATTCAACTGCCCTGTAGAAAATTAATCTTTTTTGGTAGAAATTTGATTTTTTTGGTAAAAAATGCAATTTTTTAGTTGAAAATTAATCTTTTTCGGCCAAGAATTCAATTATTTAGTTAAAATTTTCCATTTTTTTGTTAAAATATCAACTATTACATATTTCCTTAAAAATACATCTCTTTTGATAATAATTTCATCTTTTTTGGTTAAAAATGTCACTCTGGTTGAAAATTAATCGGTTTTGGTTGAGGATTCAACTATTTTGTTGGAAATTCATAAGAAACCTAAGATCCCTCCCCCCAACCATCTAACGTTATTTTTGGATGACTCCTAAATGAATTGACGAAAAAAATTTAGTCGGCAAAAATTACATCAGGTGGGGGGGGGGCTTACAGTTCAAAAATGACAAATTTTCAACCAAATAGTTGAATTTTTAACCTACAAAGATGAATTTTGAACAACATGGTCGAATTTTCAAACAAAAAAGATTAAACTGCAAGCAAAAAAAACGGATTAGTTCAATTTGCAATTCAAACATTAATTTTCAAACGAACAAAAAACAGAATTTTCAGCTAAAGAGATGAATTTTCAACTACTAAAATAAATAATTTAAATTTTCAATCAAGAAGATTTGTTTTTTACCAAAAAAAATACGAGTTGTCAAGAACATACATGAATTTTCAACCAAACAGTTGAATTTTCAACCAAAAAAGGAATCAACACTTCGACCATAGGATTTTTGCTACGCCACTGCCCATATTCACTATTCACACTTCGTGTTTTGCTGCACGCGTATCTTATCCTCTATACGGGCGATCAATGTTGAATTTGTAAATAGAAAAGCTTCTGACTTTAGCCTAGAATATAGGAAGCCTAAATCGAAGCCTAATTTTCAGGCGAAAATTCGTGAAAAATTTTCTAGATGTTTCTTGATTATTTCATTTAAGCTTGGATTGAATTAAGTTGTTATAAAAGGGGCAAATATAGTTATTCTGTATTCAATTACTTCCTAAACTAAAATTCTAGAGCGAAATATTCGAATTTTCAAATTTGATGCGCGTTTTTAAATGTTTGTTTGATTAAAATAAACATTTTTTTAGTGCGGTGCATTAATCTCATTCTTACTACGAAAAAATAAGCATTATTCAGTATGTACCACCCTCCCCTACACCTGAGTATTTAAAAGTCAGTTAAAAGCCCTTAAAGGAAACTTCAAAATAAAATTAAGGGCAAATTGCTAAAAAGTGATAGGATTAAAGATGTCAAGACAAAAAGATGGAAATTACCGAACATTTAGTTTTATACTGCGAATTATTTAAACAATTTATGTAACTGAAGTTATCAACATTTAAAAACGAAAAAGTATTTTTTTTTTAAATTTTAAATCTAATTTCCCCTAAAATGCTCGATTCTCGCATATTCTTTCACAAATTACTGGTATTTACTGTGGGACAACAGCAAAAAAAGTTTCATCCCAATATCCCTAGCTGAAGACATCCATTTGAAACCCCTTATGAATTTACAAAACTGTATTGAAATTAAAAAAATTCTAATATATTTCTAAACTCTCGGTTCTCCGATTTAATTTCACAAATTACTGGTATTTGATTGAGGGCTACACCAATAAAAGTTTCATCCCAATGTCCCTATCGGAAGACTGTTATTAAACCACATTTATTTAATTTAAAAAAATTTTAAATTAACCTGAAATTGTTAAAAATTAGGAATCTTCAAGACGATTTTTATTAAAAAATGCTAATTTCTGGTGAAAAAAACTAACACAGCCTAAAATTTTTAGAAAGATTAAGCCGTCAAAACTTTATTATTTTATATTAAACTTGTTTAATATATAAAACATGCATAATATTTTCAATAATTTATTAGATCATTTGCAGTTTTTAAACCTCAATAACCATACTAGTGCGAATTCGGACCTCGTGAAATTTAAAAGATTAAAAACCCAAATCGAACTAGTTTGGTTTACTGCGTATGCTGAGTAGAGGTGTGGTTACTAAGGGTTAATTTAACCACGCAGAGGTATATAAAAAGCACAAATGGTTCTTAATTCACATAATAGGGGAATAAATTCGTATAAATAAAATTAATGTAGGCACCATATTGAATTCATTATGGAACGCTTTAAATTCCAAATAGTTGAATTTTCAACAACAAAAATGATTTTCATCAAATAGTTGAACTCTCAAGCAAGAGACGAACTTTCAACAAAATAATTCAACTGCTAACCAAATAGTTAAATTTTCAACCAAAAACCAAGCAGTTGAATTTCTAACAAAAAAAGTTTATTATTAACCAAGAAAGATGACTTTTCTACCAAAAAAGTTTTCAACCAAAAAATGTTTTTCTTTTAAAGCAAAAGCAATTAATTCAACCAAACAAGCCGAATTTGCAACAAAACACATGACTTTTTAACCGAATAACTTAATGTTCCGTTTAAAAAATGAATTCTCAACAAAAAATCTAATAGTTGCCATTTCGAACAAAAAAATTTAATTTTAAAACAAAGACAATTGAATTCAACTAAAAACGACTAATTTTCAACAAAGTAGTTGAATCCTCAAACAAAAAAGATTCATTTTCAACCAAAAAGTTATATTTTTATTCAAAAACGATTAACTGTCTACTGAAACAAAAACATTTTTTAATTAAAAAGACGAATTTCCAATAGAAATAGTTGCATTTATAACCAAGAAAGATTAATATTTAACTAGTATGATGAATCTTCAACAACAACAAAAAATTAATTTCTAGCCAAAAAAGTTTAACTTTCAATGAACTGGTTAAATGAAAGTTTCATTATTAACCAAATAGTTGAATTTTGAAGCCCGAAATACGAATTTTTGAGACGATAGTTGAATTTTCAACCAAAAATACAATTTCCAACCAAGAATGATGAATTTTCAATCAAGGCTCTTCTACTAAAAAAGATAAATTTTCAGTCAAAAAAGGATGAATTTTTTATATATATATATTATTATTATTATATCATTAAGCCGTTTCCCTTTCGGGGTAGGCGTGAATTGCTCGGTTGGATAGTAGTAAT
>JAABKJ010011925.1:0-10635 GCA_011634705.1 Andricus grossulariae
AGCATAATTATTCCCTCCCGGAGAGATTCTGCACATCAAGTGTCGAACCTGCCTATTTTATAATTTAGCGAAGACAGCCTAGACCAGAAATATATATATCATTTGAACATGAGAATCGTCGTGACTATTACAAGGCTATTATAGCAAGGCTATTTTTGGAACGTATAAAGAAATTATTCTCAAATGCGTGATATTTGTAAGAAGAGATAAAGAGAATGGAGCTAAACAAATTTTGGGTGTTAAGATTCCACCTAAGACGTCTGAATCTAGCAGATCAGGTAAATGAATATGGAATAAGGTTTTGGTGTACTTAGATCCCAAGGGGAGCATTTTGGTTTGTGAGTTCGCTCCTACTCTCTCAAAATGAGTGCATGAAATCTTATTGATTTTCAGTAAAATCTTACTGGTTAAAGCAGCCGAAAGTGTATCAGTGACAATCATTAAGGTTCGCAGGTTACTCATAATCAGTAGTCATCTCGTCGTACGCGTTGTTGTCCATCAGCTCGTTAGGTATGAAACTTATCATTCATCATTTTTGTACTAAACTTTACAAAAATATTTTTTAAAAGCCGCACTTTACATTTGCAACAATGAGGGCCGATTTCACAAACTCTGCTCAGGATGTTAATTGTTCGTTACCCTAATTTAATTAGTACCGTGCGTTCCACCATCAGCAAAAGTATGATTAAAGAGAGTCAATCACCGTTTAACTTAACCGGTCAATTTTGGCTGTTTAACGGAGTTAATCGGCGATTAACGCTGGTTAGCTGAACAGAACATCAATATCGAACTTTGCACTTGAGCATTTAAAGCATGCTTAGAGTGAATGTGGTTTTTTCATAATAATTGTCATTATATCTAAGGTTTTCTTTTTATCAATATATTGATGACAGATACAATGAGGACAAAATATCTTTGATGAAGCGTTCATGAACTGTAAATTGTGTTCCTATAACCTCAGTTTTCTGTCCTAATGATTCTTTCACATCTTTCGAAGAGATAATCATTTTTTATAAACAAAGTGTGCGAAAAATATAAGAATCAGGAATCTGTTTATTAAGTCCCCAGGGCTAAACAGCCCTCTAAGGAAGTTAACAAAATAGGAAATGTGAAATCGGTCCTTAATGAGGGTCGGTCTGCAATATAATTTATTGCGCCTAACTGTGGAAGGCCCTTCATTGCGTCAACGTGTCGTGTCGCTCAAAATCAAACTTAAGAACGTAAGGTCCTCCCAACTTTCAAGCGAAAGATATTATATTCCCTGCTTATTGCAGCCAGACCCCAAAGCTTTTTAAAACAAACACTACTAAACAATAAAGTTCACGTTCACTTCAGAAATGCAAAGACCCGAACAGGGACACACGTGTATGAAACGACTGGATGTTTACGTATGGGCTGCGTGAAGCGCTATATTACTGGTTGAATCTAATATTTGGCATCACTGGTACACTTGGTAACGCTGTTTTCGTTGAGTCACTAACTTGGATTAAGAAAACCAAAGAAGTTTCAATCCTGACGAAACAACATGGTTTATGACCGTTGAGGGCATATATTTATCGGTCTTGCAATATCCTGGATCAGAAGTTCCTGACGCAGTATTCCTTAAAGAAGGTGATCATGGTGTTCCAAACATCAAAGATCTTTGTGATGGAACAATAGATGGCGTCATTGCTTACTTTCCTGACGTACAATTGTGATATTCCTGAAAGAAGAAAAGCCTTACGCAGCTATGGCTATGACAGAAGCCTGCCCAGGAATCAGAGCTGAAATGGAAAGAAGCGTATCACAGAGGCTGGCTTATTACCACACTTATGTGGGGGTGGGGGAGACGCCCCTGTGGCCGAGGCCGAAATTGAGTCCGATCGAGCGCGGCTAGCACTCGGATGGGAGACTGTTTGTGATGTACTGCAGGCAAGTTCAACGAGGTAGTGGAAAAATGCATTATCTGGACTTTGAGGTAATTTCCCCTCGCTGGACAGGCCTAATGTTTGCCTAAGTCGTGTATACACTGCGTTTGCTTTATGTCTAACGGTAGGTTCGACGCCGAGGATGACTGTGTACACTCAATGATCCCGAATGTATACAGTCAAATTCGACTGTCGGAAAACCGGCTTTACTTAGGAAGATGGTTTTCTGCAGTTTTGCTCTCCCCTGGTCAAATGTCCAGACAAATGCAAGCACTTCTGAAAAAATCGGATGCAGCCGCGCATTATATGTATAATAATATTGACATAATAATAATCTAAACTAGGTAATATTTCTGTAATAAAAATTCTTGAATAAAATTATAGTTAGTCAAACATTACTAAACTTTTTGTTTATTTACAAAGGCTAAAAGGCGCTATTGCAAAAATGGTCTGTTCTTTACTTCATTTGTTTATTCACTCGACATTTAATTAAAAGATCTTATAAAAATTCGAGAGCAAATTATCATTTATATTGATTTTATTAATGTTATGATTTTTTGACAAGCCTAAAGTAGTAAATAATATGATAGTGATATTTCTTGTCTACATGGTCTAAATCAATATCTTTTTTGAATATTGATGCAAGTTGAATTTCGATTTTATTTATTATACTTGTGAGATTAATTTTTCAACTAACATGAGAGTTATATTTATTTTATATTATTGTTTTACATTGTCATCATAATGGGGGGAGGGGTTGTTTTTTATCTTAACCCTATCTTGGATTTTTTCAAATCTTCATGTTTCGAGATTTCCTGAATTCGAAAAACCCGGTTTTACGATGGTGTCTGTCTGTCTGTCGTGGTCGCTATCGTTGTCGTCGTTGTTGTCGTCTGTATACCGGATAACTTTTAAAAGACTAATCTGATTGGATTGTGCTTTGGCAAGCTAATTTAGGAACAAAAAAGAAATATCCAGTTCGTCAACCACCTATTTTGGGTGAAAATTCAAAAAGTTCGAGCATTTTCAAAATTTGTGAGACTATTTTTTCAAAATTTAGAAATTAAATGCACGGTTATTCATAGTACTTGAAAACCCGAACAATTATCCTGATGACTTTTTTGATAAAAATAAAATTATCAGATTTACAGCATTCACAATATCCTGAAAAACAAACAAAATGCAAATGTCAAACCAAAAAACGCAGGATATGAAAAATGTTGATTAAAAAAAACGATAAATTTTGAAAGCCCTACAAGATTATAAAAAATCAAAAATTCCATTTTGCGGTCAAACTGCGCAAGATACGGAAAAAATGATTATAGAATGATCAAATTTGCAATAACTTTAAATATATTTTGAACACTTTCAGTCATAACAGTCATACAGAATTTTATAAGGAGTTATCCACAGATTACGTCACACATAATATATCAAATTTCACAAAATTTCAAATTTTGAAATTTTCCAAACTTTCCAAATTTGAAAAAACAACAAGTTTTTAAAACTTTATTTTTACTTTAGGCTTTCCAGTCGTCCCAACAAATTCAGGAGTTGGAAAAAGGGATGGACTACTCAAGATTCTGAAAAATATTTTTACTTTGACAATTTTTGAGATTTTTATAGGAAATTTTGAAGTACGAGCTGAACTAACTTATTGCATTAGCTCATGATTTAGGCCTAGGAAATATTTACTTGATTCAGTGGGATATTCTTTGCTTCGAATATTCAATAACTTGATGCGGGATAATATATTTTTGAGCCTGTAAAATATTCAGTCGACAATAAAATGAATTATTTTCCATTTATTAACATTTCACTCTTTGATTTAAATAAATATTCGCCTCCGACAAATAGGTCGTTTATTTTTGAATCAGACAATCTTAATTGAAGCTTATCAGAATTTTTTCAGCAGAGGTAACTCATTTTTTCAATTACAAATTTTGCAAGTAATCAGGACTTTCACTTACTTCAGCCAAGTGAGATTCACTGGCTACAAGTAACCTTTTTTTAGTGTATGAATGTTGCATTTACTACACTTTTTTCTTTTTATTATTGTGCCATTGAGCCATTTCCAACTATCAACTATTCCAACTATTCCAACTGTCAACTATTGTCTCTGTTGCACCACATTCTTTGAGGATTATTTCGTTTCTTTCTTTGTTCATCAGTGTTTTCCCGCAGATTGTGCGCAGAGATTTCATGCCAATCGCGTTGATTTTACTTTTTTCAATTCTTGACAGGTCCACATCTCGCTACCCTATATTACAGTCGGTACACATATAGAATTGTGTATTGTCATTTTAGCTTTTTTTTATATATTTTCACTTCTGAGAATGTGTCCTACTCTACCGACAATCTTTCATCCCTAGATTAAGCGCCTATCTAACTCAGCATCTACCTTCCCATCACTAGAGAATAAGCTACCTAGATATTTGTACTTATCAACTTGTTCCAATCTCTCATCATTTAGAAACATGTTCCACATTGTTTTCTCACCTCATCATTCAAACACTATGATTTTTGTTTAATCTACGTTAATTCTAAGGCCCATGTTCTGCGTGCTTGCATTTGGTTTACTCAACATTATTTGCAAGTCTTTGATTGATTCTGCTATAACAACCTTTTCGTCTGCGCAAGCTAACCGACGTACCCTCGCTGTCTCGAGATCTACACCTTCTTCAACAAAGAGTGCCATTCTTGGACACTGGTCGATAAATATGATAAATAGCCACGAGGACATAACGCATCCGTGTTTAACGCCTTGTATAATATCGAACTGATCTCTCAGTTTCCCATTAACCCTTACACTCACTTTTCTGCCTGCATATATTGTTTTTATTGCTGGTAGGAGCCATACATTGACTCCGTACTCTTGGAGGACTTCCCAAAGTTCACTTCTATCGACCTTGTGAAATGCTTTTTTTAGGTCAACCAACGCACAAAAAACTTTCTTTCCTGCTTTTAAACTTTTTTCTGTGGTCTGTCTTGAGCTAAATATTTGATAAGTATATGATCTTCCTGGCATAAATCCACTTTGGACTTTCCATATCTTTTCTTTTGTAATTTCCATCACCTTACGAATGAGTATTTTTGAGTATATTTTACTTACGGTACTTAGTAAGCTGATACCTGTGTAATTATTGCAGTTGTTTTTATCTCCCTTTTTTTGTATATTAGTACGATAACCGCTCTTCTCCGATCGTCTGGGACTTGTCCCGTCTCGATGCAGAAACTCATCAATTCGCACAACCTGTGAGGTATGTACTTGCAACCGTATTTAATCATTTCAGCACTAATACTGTCTATACCAGCAGCCTTACCATTTTTTAAACTCTTAATTATATCAATATCCTCAGTGACACATATTTTCTCATTGGGTTCTCTGTTGCACTATGTTCTATAGCGCAGATCTTTTGTCTTGTATCATCACATGCTAATCATTTTTTGAAAGAGTCTTTCCAAGCGTCTACTATCCCGTCTGTATCATATAGTATTTCACCTTTGCTGTTTCTCATGCTAACAAACCCTGTACTTTTACTTTCCTTCATCCATCGAAATAATAATTTCATGTCTCCTTCAAAGTTGTTTTGTTTTTTCTTCTCTTCTCCTCTTCTTCTGTTCTGATGTTATCTTTACTGTCCTTGACTGGTTGTTTAACTTTCCTACTTTTATGTCTGTAATCATTTTTGAACCTATATCTCTCATCACTAGGAGCTGTCTTGTTCCGTGTTTTCTTGTACGCTTCATTCTTTTCTTGTCGAGCTGCCTCAATTTCATCATTTCACCATGCATCACCAGACATTCTTCCTACAACCGCTGTACCACACACTTCGGACGCAGTTTTAACAATGATATCCTGTAAGATCCTCCACCAGCCCTCTATATCTTCATTGCTTCTAAGCGCCTCCCAAGTTGCCCTATCTAAGCATTTGTTTATCTTATTCTAAAAATCTATTCGCACTTCCGGTTTCTGTAAATTTTCAATCTCGATTCGCGTTTGTTTCGTTGTTTTTTGTTCTTTTTCTTTTCCACCTTCGCCTGACGTTTATTTGGAGACCAGACGGCATTGGGAACCTCTCATGACTCTCGTATATTTGACTACTTCTCTTATTCTTTCATCCGCCATAACGAAGAAAATTATATTGCGGTTATTTTCTTACATCAGGTGTACGTGCGGATCCTTTTATGTCTAAACCAAGTATTTTTAATAAATAGGCCCTTTTCCAAGCATAAGCTCACTAATCTTTCCTTGCTATAATTTTTTCTTGAACCCCCAAAATTACTTAGCATCCTTTTTGTATCTGTACGCTGACATTGGACGCCGACTCATCCCTTCATATCTCCTAGAAGAATTATTCTTTTATCATGATCGCAAGTACTTAATGTATCATTTAAAGTGTCCCCGAAGGCGTGTTTGACTTCTCTCGGATCACTATCAACTCAAGCGTAGCAAGCTATGACATATAATATTTTGATTTCTACCTTCATTCTAAGCCACAGAAATCTTTGAGAGGCTGTCTTGCTGTTTTATTCATAATCAAACCGACCCCTTAACTACAGCGTGATTCACAATTTACTTCTGACCATATTTCGACACAGTCTTTCAACACTCCATTTTCTATGTTTCTACATTCGCGACCCTCTTCCTTTTTCTCAGGTGCCCATAAAATATTCAGCTTCCTCACGTGCATAGCTTCTCGTAATTGTCTTACCTTAAGATCATTCACCCCCCTAGCGTCCCAAACACCCAGTCTCCATTCGCCGCTTGAAACTCAACCTTTGCATTTACCGTGTGTAATTATTTTGTCAATCAAAGCTTCAGTCCATTGTGATGCTATTTTATTGTTTGTATTATTCATAGTTTAGATTGTACTCCCAACTATCACCTTCATCCGCGAAATTTATTTTGCGAGTTGAAATCTTGTCCAAGTTAAGTAGTGATTCGTCGTATGATGGAGAGTCTAGTTGTAACGTCAGTCTCACCAAACTTTAGTTACTAGGGTGGGGGGAAGGTCAAGGACCAGTAATGGAAATTGAGAGAGTCTCAATTGTTTGATGTTTCATGCTGAGGTCACCAGCCTTCAGCAGCTTTGTATTAGATAGGAGTTCATACGTTCCCATCTGCCAATTCCCAGCCTACCTCTAGGGATGGAACGAAAAACTTATATCTATATTTTTTTTTCTTCTCGCTTAAAATATTAGGATTGAAATAATTGAAATTATTAAATTAAAAAATTATAGGTTTTAGTGGAAAAAATATATTATACCCCCCGCTCCATCATCACGTGAGGGGTGGCAGTCAGCATTTTTATCCAAAAAGAAAATTACAGTATTATTTGAAGTTTTCAGCCTTGAAAAGTTATATTTCAACAGAAAATTGAACAATATAAATAATGATAAATTACTCATCTCCAAAATAGGCTTCAGGATTTTTTTATTTTCTTTCCAATTTCCTGGTTGCACTTGAGTTACGCGGTTAGCAATCTTTCATGAAAATTTCTGTGTATAGGAGCACAATTTAAAGGAAAAATAGTAAAACTTCAGAATTTTATGTTTCCTTCCTCTCGCAGTTTGAGATAAACTATATGGTTAAGGATTTATTTATTTCGTTGAAAATTTATTCCTTCTGTTATTGTTGAGAATTCAAATGTTTGGTTGACAATTCCTCTTTTTGCATTGATAATTTGTCTCTATCGGTGGAAAACCTTTGTCGGTTGAAAATTAAACTATTTCGTTGAAAATAGCTCAGAGCAAAGAGGTTGTTTTGACGGGTGATCAGGTGGATGGAGGTTCAGTCGTATGTTCGGTACCTATGTTTAAGTGTGCAAACATGAAAATGAACATTCTTATTTTGAGACCATTGACATTCGCGCAGCAACATATTTATCACCAGCGCTTTTCTGTGATTAAATACCGAAATTTTCTTCCTTTCTATTCTATAAGACTGTTAAAATTGAAAAATCCTTCCTTTTCTTCATAAGCGAAATGATGAAAATAATTAATCTGCCTCAAATATACATGGATACTCTCTTTTTTGTAGCCACGGGAGTTTCGTAATTTTTCTAGAGTATTTCTTGTCACGCTCTTTTGCCCCACCCATACCGCCAATTATTACCAAACTCCACACTTGGACAAAATTTTCCGGTATGCTTAATATCTCATAAGGAAAAAATAGATTGCAAAGTGTATGAAATACCTGAAGTTTAAACTGTTTGTTTTAATTTTAAGATATTTCATTGCCTCCACCACGCGTAGAATTACTGCCACATTCTAAATTCTAATATTTCCTAATGACAGCTTTTAGTATATATAGCGGTGGAAATCTCCCCTGCTCATCAGTCATCTATAACGAAAACTGCCTCGAAGTACTGAAAACATGAAGATCGATAATAGGATTTTGCTATTCATAACCCAGATTCTCGTCAATTTTTTGGGTGAGTGTACCTAATATAATACAACTTTTGTTATCAGAATCTGACTGTCATGGTGAGTTTTGGAAATGTTTGGTCAGTTTCTTGATGACGAAATTTTTTGTATTTTTCCTAATTCTTTACAAATTTTGTAATTTTAGAAGAATTTCCAAATTTGATGAAAATTTCGAAATTTTATGAAAATATAATAAAACTTTGACAAATGTTATGAAAATCTTAGAAATTTTAAGGATTTTACGACTTTTAAGCCTTTTTGAAATTATCAAAATTTTTAAATTTAACAAAAATTTTAAATATTTTAACAATTTGAAAACCTTTCAAAATTTTCTTGAAATTTCAAATTTTTTTTGTTATTTTCAAACTGTTGTGCGTCATAAAAATTCATGGTAAATTTTTGAAAATTTTCATCAGTTTTAAAATGTTATAAAAATTTCAAAATAGTATTGAAATTTCAAATTTTAATAAAAAATTTGAAATTTCATAAAAAACCAGCTATTTATAACGAAATGTTGTGATCATAAGCTGATTCAGCGATTTGGGCTATTCATCACGAAATTTCGTGATTAATAGACACTGCCTGAAAAATAACAATAAATAAAAAAATATCTTTCCGGGTTAAATTTTTTTTTTCAATTATCCTGACTAAATTCACTCTATAATTTTAGCAGCTTCAAACATTAGAAATAATTTTTTTATGAAATAATTTGATCATTCTATTTTTATTGAATGAATAAAAATTGTAAAAAAATGTCTAATTTTTTAAATCAGGAAATTTTATAGTTGGGGAAGTTTCCAGATGGGATATTTTATTATTCGGCAATTTTCTGCTGGTATTCTTACTATTCGGAAGTTTTGTTATGTGGAAATTTTATTATTCGGAAGTTTTTTTTAAAAACTAATAAGACTTCTTATATTTTCAAGTTTTTGTTAACTTAGGAATACCCACACATTTTAAAATTTTGAAAAACGAGGAATTTTTTTAACTTTATTTTTATTTTAATATGAATTCAAACAAATTTTGATAATTTATGGTAAATTTTGAAAATTCTGAACACTTTTGTGATATTATAAAAGTTTTGAAATTTTAGAAAAAAGATTGACTTTTATAAAGCCTATAAAATTGTATTAACTATTCAAATATCTTTCATAGTTTCTATACTTTAAATTTTGTGGAAATGTAATTTTTCCATAAAATTTAATTTAAATTGAATTTTCAAATTTTATTAAAGTTTTACTCAAATCTTCAAATTTGATAACAAAATTTAAAAGATAAAAATTTGAAAATTTTACAAAAATTTTAAAGTTTAATGGAGAGTTTGAAATTTCATAAACATTTTGAAAATCAGTAGGAAATTTAAAGTTTTATAAAACTTTAAGAAATTTTATAAAAATCTTAGAAATTTTGTAGATATCAAGAATTTTGAAAACCTTTAAAAATTCTAAAAATCTTGACGACCCTAGGAATCTTATAAAAAAGTTTAAAATTTCATAAAAATTTTAGAAATTTTTAAGGATTCAAGAACCTTATTTTCAAAATTTAAAGAACAAGGAAGTTTTGAAACATTGTTTTTATTTTAATATAAATTCAGGAGAATTGTGGAAATTTATGGTGAATTTTGAAAAATTTCAATAGCTTGGAGATTTTTCTAATTTTATAAACGTTTCGAAATTTTAGGAACTTTTTGAAATTTTAGAAAAAATAATCAATTTGATAAGGACTTCGTAATTTTATTAACTATTCCAATAAAACTCCCTCAGCTTTTCGGGACGCCTAGACACAGCCTAAAATATTATTAAATTTTTAAATTTTATAAATATTTTAGACTTTATCAGAATTTTAAATTTTGTAACAATTAATTTTTATAATAAAGTTCTAAAACTTTTAGCAATGTTACAAAAATCTTAGAAATTTTGAAGATTTGAAGACTTTTGAAACCTTCCAAAATTTTCGAAATTTTGACGACTGCGAATTTTATAAAAGAGTTTAGAATTCTATAAAAACTAAAAACTTTGAAATTTTATACAAATTTTTAATTTTACAAAATTTTTGAAATTCTATATAAACGAGTAATTTTTGAAACCAAGTGCATCCCCTTTTTCAATTCCCTCAGTTTTTCTTGGGCGTAAGTGTTTTAAATTTGATAACAATTTTAAAATGTTATTTAAATTGTTAAATGTCATCAAAAATGTTATTAAGATTTTGAAATTTTTAAATTTCATGATAAAAAGATTACAAAATTTCCAAAATCTATTAAACTTACAAATTTTCTGATTTTTGTTTGAAATTTTATAAC
>JAABKJ010011926.1:0-10634 GCA_011634705.1 Andricus grossulariae
AAGGGTAATTTATACCCAGAAAAGTTGATTTACTAGGGAATTTTCCGCATCTAGGGGAAAATCCTGACGTGCTGGGGGAAAACTGATGTCGGATTCGTGTTCATCATCCCAAAATACGTAAAAATATCATGTCTGATCTGTTTCCAGATGATTTTAATATCAAGGGTAATTTATACCCAGAAAAGTTGGTTTACTAGGGAATTTTCCCCATCTAGGGCAAAATCGTGACGTGCTGGGGAAAAACTGATGTCATATTCGTGTTCAGCGTCCCAAAATACGTATGGGTACCATACTCTGATCTCTCGCACAACCCAATTTTTTTGTGGGCTTGTGTTATTTTCATTACCCTACAAACAATTGATCTCAATGACTTTTTTTGATAAGACAAAAATTACTGGGGTTATAGAATTTACAACATTCCAAGAGAACAAACTAAAATGTACATTTTAAGCCAAACAGTGCACGATATGAAAAAAATAAAGAGAAGAAAAATGTTTCTTTTTGAACACCCTACAGTATTGCTCAAAGGCTTTTTCTAATTTTCTTGAAAAATCGAAAATTCAAATTTTTGTCGCACAAAAATATAATGAAAAATCAAAATTTCCATTTTGCGGTCAAACTATACAAGATACGAAAAAAAGATGAATAGACAAGAATTGTGCACTCAAAAAAGATCTACAAATTTATTATTATTTACTTTTTTGATGGGATGCGTAATTTTTGTTTCATTTGTGAAAAACTGATTTGAGAATAAAATAAATTAAATTTTTGAACAAACGACACAAACCACGGAAAAAATTAATAGGCAAAAGTTGTTCACTCTGAAAAGAGCTAAACATTTTTCGTTAATTATTTTTTGATAAGATGCGTAATCGCTCAAGGCTCACTTCGTTCGCAAGTTTGAGCGCGCCTAGGGCGCGCGACTGTTCGTTCTCGCGCTTCGCGCTCGATTATATATTTACCCCGCACTTCGCGCTCGATAATGCATTTACCTCGCGCTACGCGCTCGGTCTTTGTATTTCCCCACATTTGTGCCCATACCTTTTAAAATGAAAGGTCAAAGCTTCGACAACTGTAATTTGGTGATTGTGAATACTCTTTTGTTAAAGCTCCTTCGGCCTTAACGAACAAATTATCATCACGTATCTCTTGCTTCGCACCCGATTTTGTCCACAATGCGAACTTTTCTACAATACGCAACATTATTATATCAAATGTATATTAAATTCATCATCGCCTGAAACTTGACCTTCACCTTTATCGTGCGCAGGCCATTCGTCAATAAAAGTTTCAGTCTATTTCGAGGCTATTTTATTGTTTATATTAATCATTGTTTAAAGTTTACGCCCAACTACAACCTTTATGCGAGAAATATATTTTGCGAGTTGAAATCATGTCCAAATTAAGTAGTTAGTCGTCATAGGGTGGAGAGTCCAGTTATAACGTCAGTCCCACCAAACATTTGTTAATTAAGGGGGCGTGTGAGGACAGAACTGGAACCGAGAGAGTCATAGTTGTTTGGTTTTTTATACGCAGGTCACCAGCCTTCAGTAATGCTGAAAAGTCGCGGCACTTTTTGGGTAAACTGAAATAAAGCTCTAGGTTGTAGGTGTAGACAGAACTGCCAGTTCCAGTTTCTGTCCTGGATCCGTCGGTGAAAATGAGAGTGAAATTAAGGTATTTTTCTTTCATTTGTTCGAAGAGATCTATCCCCATCTGCTCTCCCATATGCTTCCATCTTTTGTAAATGCTATAAATCCGGTAATTTTTCTTCTATCAAAAAAGTCATTAGAATATTTTATTCGTATTTTCAACTACTATTAATATCCGTTCATAGCATTTTCGAATATTGAAAAAAAGTGTTCTCAAACCTTTTTAAAATGTGCTCACATTTTCAATTTTCATACAAAATGACTGGCTCAGGAACTTGATCTTCATTTCAAGACACTTAAAAAATATACCAAAGCCCAATTGAATAAGTTAGTGCTTTGGAAAGTTATCGTGCTAACAAACTAAAATCCTACAGACTAACAGACAGAAATTTTGTAAAAACCTGTTTTTTGGGTTCAGGAGGTCTCAAAACGTGGAAACTTGACAAAAAAGGGGGAGGCGGGGGGGGTGTCAAATTTTACACAAATCTAATACCTTTTCTGATGAGAATGTAAATATTTTTTGAAAAACGACGCAAGGTACGAAAAAAGATGAATAGACAAAAGTTGTTCAACCAAAAAAGATCCACAAATTTTTTATAAAATTTTGTTATAAAAATACATTAAAAATATAAAAAAAAATAACTTTCTGGAAAAACGATACACGCTACAATAATATTTTATCCAACAAAATTTGTCGCCTAAATTATATTCACAAATTTTCTTAGAACCACTTTAAAAACTTATAGAAACAAGACAAGGAAAATACGTCTGTTTTTAATATCGATGCCATATTATAAATTGTAATAATATACATTTATTGAAATGATATAAAATTTTCACGGTACCTGAGGATAAAAAAAAATGCAAAATCAGGAACAAATTTTAAAGTAATCATGATGAATACAATTCGTACTTTATTTTGTAATATCTAAATAAGCAATCACAAGCAGACTTACATAAATAAATGTCGGGGAAACCAGCCTACAGTAGATAATGATTAACAGTAGATAATCCTAATTTAATAGAAAACTAGCCAAGAATTTTGATTGGTTCTTTTAGTATGAAGATTCTGCAATGATTCTACCTTCTCAGACAAATTTTCGTTAAAAAAGCATCATTACTTATTGCGTGAGAGCAAAAACTTAATTTTTAGCACGAGAAAAAAATTTGACCTTTTTTTTATTCATGGTTTTCATCCGAATGAAATTGTTCTAAGGTATTTTTTTACATTATAATCAAAATTTAAAGGTTAATGAACAATACTTATATGGTAAAAACTATTGATTTTTATGTATTTATAAATATTTGAGGACTTTTTATCTAACATTTCATTTGCCAACAGTAGATAACCAGCAGTAGATAATCGTGATATTTTTCTTGCGGAATTGGTAGCACTGCGATGATCTCGAGCTGTATTAGTTGAATTACGCTGAAGACAAAATGTCACATTTGTTTGAGGGTTAGTGTGGTTAGGATTTGCAATTTTAAAAAAGTATTTATATTTATTAAATAATTCTATCCACTTGGCAATATAACATTGGCGAATTAAAATATTGAAATAATTATTAATAGTGAGCAGGTACGTCGAAAAATTATATTATTGTGTATATAAAGATGTCTATAAATTATTATTATTATTATTATTATTATTATTATTCACGTCCATGCATTTTTCATGCAAGCTCTCGTGTTTCTATGGCTTCTTATGTCTCTTCGAATCAGGGTCTCATTCACACAACCATTCTTTCCGCGGTCTGCCTCTGGGCACACTGCCATTTATACACTTGTTTCGTCTTTCATTCTATCAACATGCCCGAACCATCTTAACCGATTTCTTTCCCATATGTCAACTAGTGTCTCTTCTGCACCACATTCTTTGAGCATTATCTCGTTACTCACTTTGTCCATCAATGTTTTCCCGCATATTATGCGCAGGAATTTCATGTCAGTCGCGATAATTTTACTCTTATCCTTTTCTTGACAGGTCCATGTCTCGCTACCGTATAGCACAGTCGGTACAAATGTAGAATTATCTATTGCTATTTTAGCTTTATTTGATATATTTTTACTTCTGATAATGGACCCTGTTCTACCGATAACCTTCTTACCCTAGTTTATGCGCCCATCTAACTCATCTATATCTATATTTCCGTCACTAGTGAATCGGCTACCCAGATATACGTACTTATCAACTTGTTCTATCCTCTCATTATTTGCGACAATGTTGCATATTGTTTTCTCATTCTTTCCTTCGAACACCATAATTTTTGTTATATTGACGTTAATTTTGAGGCCCATGCTCTTCGTGCTTGTATTCAGTTTATTCAACATACTTTGCATGTCTTCGATTGATTCTACCATAAAAACTTTATCATCTGCGAACGCAAACCCACTTACCCTTACTGTTTCGAGATCCACACCTTCTTCTTCGAAGAGGGCCATTCTTAGACACTTGTCCATGAATATAATAAATAGCCATGAGAACATAACGCATCCTTGTCTAACACCTTGCTTATTAGAATAATTTAGGGATCATTTAGGGCTCTGGGATAAAACAAATATTGTTTGAACAAATTTACTAAAAGATTTCTTTTTTTTTCATTCCCTTATATAATTTCAGGCTCATTTAAGACTTCTGAAATATCGCCGACCGAAAGTCGTGCGATTTTTTCTTTACCCTTTTTTTTATTATATATGGTGTTGTGCCACCTTAAAGTTATAAAAAATACATGAAGATAATCATAAAATCCATTATATTCCCCCACATAATTTAGCGCTCATTGAGGACTAATTTGGGCCCGTAATCCCAAATTTAGAGCTCCATTATTTTTTTAAAGAAATGGGGTTTGCACTGGCTCAGTGCTCGCCAAGCTCTTTACCAAGTCAAGGTACCCTGACCGGCCTGACCAACGACCTACTTTCTGGTCAGCTACCTGCGAGCTTGGGCAGACCAACCCTTTCCTCAGGGGTTCTTTGTTGAAAAATTGGAGAAAAATTTGAAGTTAAAAGTTTCTTAATTCTGCAATCCGCGATTTAAAAGTAATGTATTTAGAATCTACGTATTTTTCCGATTCCAACGACATGTAATTTGTCTATTAAGGTTGAAAATTCGAGAAGTATTTAGTATTAAATTGAATATTGAGCTAAAGTTTCTTAATATTAAACTCCTTCAAATTTTCAATTTTTCTAGGCAAGTGATATATCATTGGAATAGGCAAAATTCGTAGATGCTGATTATGCTATTTTCAAATCGCTAATTGAAAAATTAAAAGATTTTAAATTTCTCTGCATTGACATGCCTGTGGACAAAAGATCCTTGCTGGAGTAGGCTCACTCAGACTGAGGTTTATGAACAGACCGAAAAGTAGTAGAAAAAATTATTACGGGACGAACCTGACCATACCTGAAAAGTGAGAAAAAAGTTTGCCGACTGCTGCGCTAGCTTTACGTTAAGCTGTCTGAATTGTGCAGTAAAACGTACTGAAAATGATTTTACAAAAAATTTACCTTATACAAGTATTTTTAAGAAATGTTTAGTTTTTTAAACAATTATTATTTGTTTGAACAATATTTTTTGTCATTAGATCGTTCAAAGTTACTATTTTTCTGAATAAATGACAAAAGGTAATAAAAGTGTCAAAAATAATATTTTTTGTTTAACTGTTGAGCATGTTTGTTGAAGCTTCGAGCAGTTAAGAAGAAACACACACGTATCTTATTGTAGAAAGTGTTTATTAATCGTTTTAACAAAACCGATCGTTCACAAAAGGCAACTGCTCAGACGAACGCCGCAAAAGCAAGTGAGTGAGCAACGCAAAAACGGGCGTGGACAAGTAAATAACTAAAGTAGTAGGGGGCTCTTATTTGTATGTGTGTGGGCGCACATATATTCCAACACTCCCTCCCGACCACACTATACAATAATTGCTAACAAAATAATATGATTCACTTAAATTCAACATAAACATCAAACTTCAAACATTCAAACAAAAGGC
This sequence comes from Andricus grossulariae, assembly GCA_011634705.1. Lineage (NCBI taxonomy): Eukaryota > Metazoa > Arthropoda > Insecta > Hymenoptera > Cynipidae > Andricus > Andricus grossulariae. Next base: position 5,648 of record JAABKJ010011926.1, read on the forward strand.
AACTTTTTTTGTTTGTTTTGTATTCCTTGACTCTTAGCTTGAGCTCATGAAGATTTGTTTGCTATAACAAATAAACAGAATATTAATAATATGAAGCAAAGTTACTGATCTAAAATTACTATTCGTTCAAGACTTTATCTGCCAATTTCTTGTGACGTTCAAATGAGAGAGGCTTTGTAAATATATCAGCAATTTGGTCCTTCGATGGAACCCAACTTAATTTGATTCAATTTCTTTTAACACATTCTTTTACATAATGCTCTTTTACTTCCGTCATATGTCTCAGCTTATTACCACCATTCGTTTTTGCATTAACGTCAGCTGCTTTATTATCAACCCAGAGAAGCATTAGGCAGATAGAAGTCTCTAACATAAAAAACAACGAATTATTCGGAGGTACCATTTCTTGGCAAGCTTCACTCATCGCAACATATTCAGCTTGACAAGTAGACAGAGCGAGATATGACTGTTTATGTTTTCTCCAAGCTACAGAATCTCCATACAATTGAATCAAAAAACCACAAGTTGTTAGCGATCATTTACAGTCTGGAAAACTTGCATCTGAAAATGCCTGTAAATTGTCTCGTTTTGACAACAATCTTATAACTTGATTCTTCGTTCCTTTCAGATATCTAATGACTCGTTTTACCGTCTTCCGATCGTCTTCAGTTGGATCTACTTGATGTCTACTTAGCACATGAACAGCAGAAGAGATGTCAGGTCGGGTTGCATTCGCAAGATACAGTAAGCTACCAATAGCTTCTCTGTAAGGTGTATTTTCCATTGTTTTCGTTTTGATTAAAGTTTTCTCATCGTTTGGGTCTTCTCTTTGTTTTCTGACTCGATTTGCTGCTTGTATTGTTATCATAGGTGTACGCTGAGGATGCATCGCATTGAAACCAAATCTTTATAAAATCTTGTCAATGTAAGTTTCTTGATTTAAAATTATAATTTGTTTCTCTCTATCTCGTCGTATTGTGATTTCTAGGAAGATTCTAGGTTCCCCTAGGTCAGTTATTTCAAACTCATCTTGCAGTTTCGTTTTCACTTCTTTCAGTTTCGTTTTATCATTACTCGCTATAAGCATATCATTGACATATAGTATTAATATTAGAAAACTGTCCTTTTCATTCCAAGTAAACAAACAAGGTTCACAATCGTTTGAATCTAAACTAATTCTTAAAGCCATTTCTGTGAACCTTTCGTTCCATCTTTTTCAAGTTATGCGTAAGCCATATAGTGCTCGTTCTAATTTACATAACTTTGTTTGTTTAATTTTATCAGAGTATTGCATTCCTTCTGGAATTTCCATAAAAATATTTTCGTTGATTATTCCATTAAGAAAAGCAGTTTTGACGTCTAGCTGACACATCTAAATTGTATTTATTGATAATAGCAATAACTGATCGCACCAAGGACAAACGTGAAACTGGTGCATAGGTTTCTTTTAAGTCGTATGTATTCCTGTCTTTAAAACCTCTGATTACAAGCGTCGCCTTAAATTTGACATTGTCTTCCTTTTCAATTTTTCGTTTAAAACCCCATCTTGAATCTACAATGTTTGGTTTATTTCCATCTGAGCTCATCGTTGGTCTGTCAACTATATTCCATACATTCATTTTGTTTAAGGAATTAAGCTCATCGTTCATAGCTTCTTGCAATTTATTTACTTCTTTCGTTTGCATGGCTTCCTCATATGAAACTGGATCTTCATTTATTTTAGCTAAAAGAGCATGATACTCTTCGTCTTCAATTTTGTTCGTCTCTACTTTATTTTTGTCTGACAATACAACATTAGTACTACTCTCTGACATGTGAAGCATGTTAGAAAGACTTGCATCGTTTGTTATTTTATTCGCTTCGTTAGTTTCTGTCGCTACTTGTTTCCTAGGTCTACCTCTCTTTCGCTTAACTTCTCCCACTGTTTTCATGATCTCTTGTTGAATTTCATCAGATTCTTTTTCAAATTCAACAAACTATTTTTTTTTTGTCTATTTCATCAAATACAGTGATCCAATATTTGATACTGTCTTTACCATATTTATCACCATAAACTAACTTTTCGTTAAATCTGTCATCCCGGCTCTCATAATATTTTCCTTCTTCAGGTTTTAAAAATATGTAACCAGATGGTTTATATCCAACCAAAACTACTCTACGTCCTTCGTATCTAAACTAAGGACCCGTTTTTCTCTGCACTTCAATATAGGCTAAATATCCAAATATTTTTAATTGGTTTGCATCAAAACTATGACCTGGTGCAAACTTCTACATTGCTGTAATCATATCGTTTGATTTGCGTGGAGTTCTATTATAAGCGTAAACTGCTGCTCCTAGAGAAAGATCCCACCTGTTTTCTGGAAGTTTCGAATCATACATGTACGCTCGCAACTTTTTCTGTATAGTCTGATTAATTCGTTCAGACACTCCATTATGTTCTGGAGTATCTGGACAAGCGAGTAATTGTTCAGCTCATAAACGATTAGGAACTGTCACAGTATATCCTCCTGTATACTCGATGCTCGTTTCCTTGACGTACTAAAAGGATACCTATTAATTTTCGATATCATACATACTTCGCAATCTAAAATCGATTCTTCAAATATAGCCTTCTTTAATTGCTTATTTTCAGGATACTGTTTTTGTAGAGCAATTCATCTACATCATTAAACTGTCTGTCCCAAATACTTGTATAAAAATTAGCATTTTCATGAACAGTCGTTACCTTGTGAAGGATCTCGCAAATTAAGGGAAGGGAAGGATTTGGAGCGTCGAGAGCGGGTGAAGTCAATGAGGAAACAATAATTTTCACATAAACATGATTTATTAACCAAACTCATAGGGTTGGTGGGTCCTGGTGGCCCAAAAGCGATGGTAAATCTCGACGGCGTGGTAAAGCCCGAGAGCAGGTGGATGTTGATCAGGTGTCGTCAGATTGATCGATATAAGCTTCCAGTTTATCAAGAAGCGCGAACTGGTAACTGAATCACCGACAGGATTGATGAGGTAATACGGTGGCGGTTTGGCAAAAGGCACCTTCTACGGAATAGGTAGCACGAGACGATAGTGCAGGGAGCGCAAGACTGACGCTCCAGGATCAGAATTTGGGTATTAGAACCAGGAAGTGATACTCTCCCCACTCCTGGTCCTAGGCACACAGGGTCGTACGGATGCGGGGTTCTTGTAACTTTGCTACAACCTTTCTGATCATTTTTCCCCACTTCGAACTCTATGATCCAATATAGTTGCTTATATATACCTGAAATAAATGACTCGTTGGAAATCGGATCGAAAATGTCTATCTTTTCGTTATCTAAATATATACTAAGAACCAAGTCAGCAAATCTTCTTAAAGATAGTAAATTCTCTGATAGCGTTCCGGCACAAAGAACATTATTAATTTCAATTATTCTGACGTCATTTGTCGTTATATCTATACTTTTAGCTCCCGCCGTTCTCAAATCAGCTGACGAATCTTTATTTAATTTTAATTAAATAAATAATTTAATTAATTAATTTAATAAATAATTCAATTAATTTATTTAATAAATAAATTAAATGTTTCAAAAATTAGTTTAGAATTTGTTAAGTGTTCTGTCACTCCCGAGACAGCTACAAATTTGGCTAAAAATTTAGTTCTGTTCATATCGTAATCACTAACTACTCTCATCGTTGTGTAGTTACTACCAATTTCATTTTTATGCAAAAAGGAAGTATAGTTTTCAGAATACGTATTAGAAAAAGCCTTACCTTCATCTTTTCTAGAATCGACCGTGTTCGATAAATTTTTCTTATCCTTTGATGTCCAATTGTTCTGCTGCCTTGAACCTCTATTTTTATAGAAAACGCCTCTGGTTTTCAAATTGACAAACTTTCCCTTTTGTGCGTCGTTTTCTTTTCCAGAATCATTAAACTTGCGTTTAAACACTCTGTTTGCATTGTTGAAACGTGTGCCACCTCGAGAACGTTTTGAATTAGCGAAATTATATGTATTAATCCTCTTAATTCCCCTTCGTTCATCTCATCCCTGTTGCGCCAATCTCTGCGGGCATTCGACTGCTTTTTGAGTAACAAATTCGTTGCATTCATAGGATTTCTTCGGTCAGGTTCCTTTCAGAGTGCAGTCGCGGTTGACATGACCATAATAGTCGCAATTAATACATCGATCCTTTGGATCTCGTCGTTGTGCATTTAAAGCTGTGTGTGAACTCGTGGTTGTTGTTATTTCATTGGCTTCATTTTGTATGATATAGGTTTTTAATTGCACGTATATTAAACCTTTCCCGTCGTATTTTTGGCAATAAATTCAACAGATTGTACTTGAGGAACAGCAGTCATGATTGAGTGATAAAAGTCATCACGTTTATCTTCATCGGACAGAGGACTTGAATCGGGCAAATTTTTGTAACTTCGTATGAACTCTTCAAATCTATCCCAAAATTCAGAGGATTTTTATTTTTTCGAAACATATTGAATGCTGCATAACTGTTTTCTAATATTTACAGACGTTAAATTAGTCTCAAATCTTTTTAATTCTTTTTTCTATGTTTCTCTCCAATCGCATCGTCTAAGTTACTTCTTGACTTTACTTTAAAATCAATGACATATAACAAATCATTTGCTCTAAGTTCTGATGCGAAGTAATCCATAAAATGTTAAAACTTCATTTGTGTAGTTAGTTTATAATCGCGTTTCTCACCAGAATCTTTGCTAATAAGTTAAATTGAAATGCCTCTTTTACTTCGTTTGCTGTTGACTTTGAATCTTTCAAATTTTCATTTTTCAGATTATATAAGCCAAAGTTTCCGAGCTAATCTCTGACTATAGATTTAAACTCATCCCTATAATCAAAATCCCATGACCGAGAAGCCCTTTGAGTGACAGCCGCAGAATCAGAAAAATGAAAGTTATCCGATCGGGCTAAAAATTGGCCTAATTGTATTTCTATTAGATAGTACTTCTCACACCAAAAATTAATTCATTTTGA